>WEKW01006854.1:62325-73095 GCA_013389905.1 Sula dactylatra
AGTATAAAACTGGAAGAAGCTGAAAGGGGCTGATGGAAATACAATACTGAACTTCATTCTTTTCTTGGCTACAGTGATCAAAGAGTTGTATTGCTGTTCTGGTGACACAGAACATTCAAGAACTACAGAACTGCAGAAGGCACTTTATAGCTGTGTCGATTCAAAAGGATCTGAGCTCCTAGTGATCTCATTTGACTTAAACCAAACCTGGTTTTAGCACTTTTTTCAAAACTCGTGAACAGGATAGGTACTGGAAGATGAAGCAAGCTGTTTAGAGTACGTGGCATCTGTGGGCTCATGTCACCTTTTATACTNCTGTTTTCATTATCATGGGTTTGGTCTAGGGATGATGTAATGTTAATGGACAGAGGAACTGCCAACAAACATGAACTGTATTTACAGACTTGGCAACGACACACTTACAATATCCTGGATGTGTGCCCCCAACCTCAGATGCTGTGAGACATTGCTCAAGTTACAGCACAGATAAGGCGGCATAGCTTTTTTTGACAGAGGAACTGTAATGAAGAGCTGCAGGTAAGGTTTCCTGGCACTGTGTTCATTTGGCAGTTCTTCTGATAAAATCCAATTAAATGCTTGTTTTTCATTGCTCTGTCTCTATTTTTTTTGTGCAGTGCCAATAACCTTTGACCCAAACCCTGTCCTCTAGCAAGACCCACTTTTCTCTGGGGAATATGTGCATGTGGGAGGAACTGGGTTACTGCTCTCCAGATCACAAATGGAAACTGCTCTGACTCAGTCCCAGGGTAAATGAAAGCAGTGCTTTCCCTATCATAAGCAACTCTAATTTACATAAATAGGCTGTCCTCCCCAAGAGACACTACACCAGTTCAGAACTGACAGAATGCTGTGCTGCTCCACCTTAGTCCAGGAAATGCTTTTGTAAAAACTTGTACTGCCAAATTTTACCCCAGCAGAGAATTCCCTCAGGATAGGGGCGTCATCTGATTGAGATGATTAAGGAGTCCAAAGAGGCAGGATCATCAAAAGAGAGAAAACATTCCTTGTATTTATATTAAAAACTAAAAGATGACTGTTAAAAGTAGAACTGGCCAGTACTATCATGCAGACTGAAGACATCCAGCTCAGCCCAGGAGAAGGCAAAACATTCCGGAGGGCAGAGTCAAGTGTAGAGAAGTTTGCATATTTATAAAAATGATCTGTTACACGCCTGCTCATTGAGCAGTTCTGTGAAATCTGCGGGAAGAAAATGGTCTCTTTGTAGCTGGGGAAAACATCTGGAGCATAGAGATGCCATTTCTCTGAAGGAGCTTGCAGCACCTGAAATCTTGCATCCTATTACAGATTTAAATTCTAGATCTTAACTGCTTGATTAACCTCCTGCTTGTAAGAAAAAAAGAATTGTCTTTCAATGGCCTACCTCAAGAAAAACTTCAGGAAGACTAAATTTTTTCTTTCCCTTTTTTAAAAATTAGGAGTCCTCAAAATTGGGGTAACAATACAATCCTAGCGTCTTGCCCCGCCTACTGGATATATGTCTTACGTAGTATTGCATCCACACTCACGTTGCCTATGCAGCTTCCTTGTGACCTCTCAAGGTGCTGTAATTTTCTCACAACATGTAATGGAGGTATGAATATTTTTATCTCATAACTGCAAAATTTTCATACAAACATAAAGAAAAGTAAACATTTAAGAAATGCAGCTTAAGATTACAGACCACACAAGAAACATGTGGGCAGCAGTTCCTCATCAGAAACTCAGAAGAAGAAAAGGCTATGTGTGTCTGGGCGGGGAGGAAGAGAGAGAGAGAGGAAGTAAGTCATAATAAAAATATTACCAAAAACCTGATGAAATCAATATTATAGCTAGCAAATCTAAACTAAAAATGCACAAGTTCTGAACAGTCATCATGACCAGAGGAAAGGTTTCCTAACACTGATAACCATAGACACAAACATTTTCTAAAAAGGAAACTATCTTTCTGAGTTCCTTCCAGTTGAGACCCTTCAGAAGTACTTAGGGAGGAGCAGTGTGCCTCAGGAGTTCTCACACCAGAAAGGAGATAACACTCCCACAAAAGCAAAATTGCAAAGGTTAAGTGCAAGTCCTCTCCGATATCTCTTAGAAGAAAGAAAGTCTAACAAAAAAAGAACAGTCAGAAACAAGTTTTTGAGTGATTACAATATCTTTGGGGAAAAATCCAGGACTGATGTGATGTCTTCATCTACAGGTCAGGAGATACCGGCATGGCAATACCATAGTGGGTTTTTTGTTTACAGTTTACAGAAAACAAAATGTTTTCAAACAAAACTTTTTGTGGAGAATTGCTGCTAGTTCTAGACATGTCCTTGTTATTACAGTTCTAGATATAATGCGAGAGCATGTGGTTGTGTCTGTGATCAACTGAAGTTTGGTTACTTTCATCCTATCTAGACGCAGCTAACACTACATTAGAGGAACAGCTGTACTTCACATACCAGTGCAGTGCTACAGCCGAAAGGATGAATGCAGTCCTTGAATGTGTGTACTGGGAAATAAGGAGTAACAGTAGGGAAAAGGTTACCTTTCATCTATAGAATTAGCAGGTTTGCAATGAACCATGAGGGAGGGAGGCAAGCAGGCAGGCCAGAATGTATGTTCCAGGCTTTACAGTTTGGAAGCAGTATTTAAAACTCTGGGAGGACAGAGAAAAGTACCAAAGTATTTAAGAGCAATAAAAAAACCACTTCAGTGAGAGACTCACAACAGCACTCTGCAATCGGACACGAGCTTACTCTGTCTCCACACGGTGTACGCCAGTCTCGAGCCAACGACAAAGCAAAAAGGTGATACTTAGCTTAGGCACCACCTCACAGCCACACTTCCATGGCTTTGGAGAGAAGGTGGCTTGTGCTAGTAGCTTGGGGAACAGGTAGAGCAAGCCTTAGTCAGCCTGAGAAATGCAGTGCTGACACTTCTTCAGGGCTTGGTGTGTTTGCTCTGTGACTTGATGAGTGCACAAGTGTAGGCACATGAAAATTCTGCATACTGATGGCCGCCTTAGGCTGGAGGAGAAAGCCCTAAACAAACCAAGGGGTAGAAGCATAAACAAAGCAAAATATTACACTACTGAGGGAAAAAAAAAAAAAGACTACTACAGCATAATGCGGATACTGAACGTTTATGTGAATTGATGGGGAGAGTGAAGAACAAGCTCAAGAAAGGGAAATCTATTGAAGGTGACCAAATACATACTGAACACTAAAATTGCATCCAGTTTAGGGGGATCCTGAGCTGGAAAATTGTCAGGTTATTAATATTCAAAGATAAAGTGGAATCTCATGGGGAAATACACATTTCCTGCTACACACTTATTTCAATACTGGATTATGGTCCATGTGAAAGGCAGGATGCTGGGCTAGGTGGACATTTGATCTGACATGGGAAGACCCTTATTCTGATGTGTCGAAGGAGATCGGGAGTGTGTGCCTTGCTGGAAGGCAATTGGGAGTCCAGAGGGAAGAAAATTTGACAGGAGCAGACTGGTTGATCTAGTCATCTTTTCTGACCTTAAATTCTGGAAATTGCTGTCAGTACACCAGGAGTACCAACAGCAAGCAAAGCATCAGCCTGCGATGATTAAAAGCCTCATCTGAGTGTTAGTGGGATTAACTGCTGTAATGTTGATTGCAGAAATGCTTTTCAGCATTAAACTGTGCTGTCAACAAATAAATAATTGCAAACATGTTCAAAGTCTCTGAGAATACTTTGGCAATGTTGGTACTAATACAGGAGGAGGAGAATATCCACTGAGAAGCCAAGTCAAGCAAACCAGCAGATTTCTTCATATAGAGCATTGAAAATAAGAGTCAGGCTTGGTTTGTGTTCCAGAAGATCCTTATGAATGTACTGTATTCTTGCAACGCACCTGCTATGTATTGCATTTAATACAGAAGAATGGCCAATATATTTGGAGGAAATGAAATTCCTTGCCTAAGATAAAACTGGATTTTGCCTTTAATATCATTATGGAAAGGACATACAGATTCAAGAGCTCAAAGCACCAGAAATCTGCCAAAGAATGTCACCACTGTGCTTGAGAAGACAGAATTTGGGAAGTAACAATAGACTTCAAAAGAAAGCCAATAAAGTCCCATTCTTCTGAGACTCATGCCTAGGAAAAGGAAGTAAAAGGAAAACTTCTAGAGGAGGGAATAATGAAAATGTTTCTTTCACCAGAGAAACTCTAAATCAGGTACTTAAGGGAAAAAAAGCCCCACTTTTGAAAACTGAACAGGCTCATTGATTTCTAGATTAATTCAGTAAGCAATGCTTAGAAAGGCAGAGGTCCTTCAGATACATGGTGAATGGCACCCTTCTCATTTTTGGAGATTGTTTCTTTGCCCAGACCCTTTTTCAAACTTAAGGTTTACAGTCACTCTAGCTGCAGCTAAAAGTTATACTACATCTAGTTAGATTTACAAAATAGTTCCAGGTTTCTGCAGAAATTATCTCTACACAGACTTCTGACTGGATTAAAAGATGGAGAGACGTGTTGCAATGCTAAACATGGCAAAGGCTGAATTTGAGGGCAGTTTTATCTGGCTGATGGCAATGCAACAGAGATATAAGACCTAAGACACCCAGATCAGATAGTAAAAAAAAAAAAACCTCCAGCATGACAGCCCTAATCTGAAAGGAGAAAAAGAATTAGCTTGCACAGACTTCTCTCTGCCATGGCAGAAGTGCTGCTGGTAGAGTTTGCTGCTGGGCCTATAACTGTGAACTATTAGGTGACTCATGGGAATCTGATTTCTTTTATTTGTTATTTCATGGAAACCAGGCCAACGTGGTGTGAGACATGGGGCAGGCCTGAGGCCATATTCCGACACAGAATTGATCTGTGGGTGGGATGCACCTCCCAGTTCTGCAAGGGCAGAGACGGATGTTGTGTGTTTGAGCTGTACAGTACTGCTGATCTACCTGTAACCAGCTCCTGGAATGGCATCTGGAACACATGGACATGTCCTGTACCCATACACATCATGTGGATACGGTTAGATGCCAGCTGATTGAGATCCTCAAAAAAAACCAGCCTATCAGAGCTACCAAGGGCTAGCCAGTAGAGAAATACCAAAGACTGTGGTGATGAAATGCTTAACTTGTGCCATCAGGAGGTGTTAGTTCTTGCTTGGGGTGCCTTAGCCCAGAATTCTCTCCAAAATAAGTCTAAATTGTTTTAAAAGCTAGCAGTACTGACTCTTGCTGCTGCTTCGCCTGTCTCTACAATGGTTAGAGCTCTGACCAGCCCCCATGGGAAACTTGCCACTGCTCCTTCCTTTGCCTGACAAGATTAAAACCCCTAAATGTCAACTGAGTGCCCAAACCATCAAGACTATGAGAAGAGGGTTACTCTCTTTCAGACTAAAGCTGTATTACTTTCCACAGAGACAATGAAAAAATGTTACTGAGGGAGGGAAAGAAGAATCCTGGGTTCTGTTCCCTGATGAAAGGGAACTTTCCATACTTCTTCCTATTACCTTTGGGGGGGCAGGGCTCAGTTATACTGGCTGGAGACCCAAGCCATCACGGCTTGCACTAGGATTGAAAAACACTTTTGCTGATCTCAAAGCAGAAACACATGCTAGAGTCATAGGTACTTCTGTGGTGAGACTTTACTATCAAAAATACCTGTAGGCTGTCAGCACAGATTTCACCAAGCAATGGGAATGTTTTTAGCAGCAACTATGTAACTGAGGGCTTAACAAAATATGGAGGACACTCCGTGCGGTCATCAGAACTGAACAGGGGAAGAAAATTGAGTGTAATGCATGCTGTTTACCTTACTAGAAGGTAACAGTTGCTGGCCAGTCTGAGACAGAAATAAAATAGGTTTCTATGAAAATACTCTTACTTCCATGGCCTGACACTTTCTGCATTGGATGCTTTACTTTTTTTACTATAATGTGAATTTCATATGCTGAGCTGGGGTGTTCAGGCAAAGGTTTTCTGGCTGCACTGATTTCTCTGACTATATTCAACTTTTACATTTATAATGTAGTGCAAGCAATTCAATATCTCTCACAATAATTTTTTTTCCATTTAACAGGGCAGATAGGTAACAGTTAGGATGCCTGAATTCAAGGGACAAAAAAAACTGCCTGGTTATCTAATCTTACGCCTGCAAGAACAGGCCAAAGAATTTTAGTCCTGTACCAAGCCAATAACTTCTGGCTGAATTAGGTCAAAGCATTGTTCTGCTCAAATCATCCATCTCACATCTATATGGTTTCTCTGTTTTGGCCAATGACCTTGATGGAAAATCAGGTGTCAGATGGATCATCTTGGATACCTTGAAGAAATATACGTGCTGCTTTTCACTTTGGACTTCATTATTTTGACTTCTACACTTTTGTATTTCTGACTTGGCAGCATTCCATTTTCCCAAAATGATCCCAAAACGCTTTCTGAAGAGCGTACAGGTTGGCAGCATAACCATAAAGGGTGCCTCAGGACTGTCCCATCTCCTTTTGGACTTCCTGACGCAGAGAAGAAGTAAAGATTGTAGTATGGCTGACTAACCAATGATTCAAGCATGTCCTTTTCAAGTGCTACAGGATAAAGGCATGTTAATGCATGCAGTTAAATTTGCACCATGTGTGACAGTCACAGTGCTATTCTTGCATTTGTCAGGGGTAGTAATGTGGGCAGAGCTGAACAGAGTCAGGACCTAGAGTAAGAACTAAGACCTTCAAATTGGGCTGTGAGGCAGAGAGGTGATGATTTATGGTTATGACTGGGGAGATGTGAGAAGAAGCACAGATGCGGAGATCCTGGTTTGTGGTTTTTGAGATTTTGATATTTCACTTATAAGTCTGAAGTTTGGTTGCTTCTGACTAGGGATAAATTCTAGATACACATCAACAACAACTCCTCAAAGCAGATATTGAGGCTTTTCAGCCACTGTACTCTGAAAAGTTGCCTGATTTTGGGGGTGCAATGGAAGGATTTATTTCCCTGTAAGTCTGCAATGTGTCTTAGCAGGGATACTGTCCAGGCATTGGGCTAACAATCTAATAGATCCGTGCAACTCTTTCTGGTTTTCTGTCACAGAGAATGAGTGGTATAGACCTCATCCTGACCAATGAGAAGCAGCACCAGTGAATTTTATCATAGGAATGCACGTGAACAGTCTTTGCCCTCCTTTTCCTGTTACCACAATGTAAAAATTCATGGGACACATGGCACTGTCAGCTCCAAAGCTCACAAAGCAATACACTCAAATGACATTTACTTTACCGTTTCTGCATCTGCTGTGAAAGCCAAACTCCTTTGGGACTCTTATTATCAGTTGTTATTAAACAAGAAATACACCATCTGTGTACTGCCTACTTCCGTGGCTTTGGAGGGAATGAGGCTTGTGGTAGTACCCTGCAGCTAGAAACTTCCACCTAAGTTTCACAGAGCTTTTTGAAAAGGCCAGAGTCTGACAACACTTTAAATCCCATCCCATTCAAGGGAAAATTCCCATTAACTTCATGAGTGTCTGGATTTCCTACACTATATGTACAAATGTGTACAGTAGCTTTTTTTGAACTGGGGCCATGGGGGGAGTTGCAGTAAAGGAGAGATGAAAGAAAGCTACAGGATAAGAGAAGAGCTCTCCCCTGAAGAGATTTGTCTTTGACTGACAGAATCAGAACGTTTGTTGTTCGCATGCCATTCCCGTAGCAAAGGGTTGGCTTTCGGTTCTTACCATCTAACACTTTAAAATATGGGTCGCAGAAATAATAGTTTATCTCCAGAGCTTAGGGCCTGTTCTTCCAATCTACTTACAAGAGAGGGAGAAAGGAAAGCAGAACTGCTTCCAAGAAAAAAAAAAAAAAAAAAAAGATTGCAGATCTCTGACAGGTTGATAGTCTGAAATGATTCAGAAGTCCAGGATCCTTCCAGCAGTTAGAGATCCACATGCAAACCTTACTCTGCTTCTTAAATACTCCTGGAGAAATCAGTGTCCAGAAAAAAAACAGCTTGTGCTAATCTGTGAATGTGTATGTGCAAAATAACTTCAATACTATTAATTAATGCAATTCATGTTGTGACAGACAACGTAACAGCATGGAAGTTGCTTGTCCAACTTATGTGGATTTGTATGGAAAGGTTGCGATTTCTGGTGTGTTTCCGAGTGAATTAAAAAAGGCTGTCAACCCATCTGTTTTAGCCAGAGGCATAGCAATGGCAGCTCATGAAACCTCACACCTGAAAAGCATTTATGTGACACATCTTTCTTCTCCCTCTGAGACACAGTGCGAAATCTGTAGAACTACTGGATTTTTATTCAGTTTGTTTTGCATTAAATAAACTGACTTCACCGATCATGAATTCCTGCCACCCTCACTGATGAGGTATAAGAAACTGGAAAGTACCAAGTGTGCAGTGCAGAACAAAGGACCTAGCCAACTCTTTTTTGCATTAACACTCAGTCACCCACAACACTGACCCAGTCTTGTAATTCTTTCAAAACCGAAACTGCCGGTTAGCATCCAAGGAGCATTTTAGGATGAGGACAGAAAAAAGGCTACAGAATTGTCAACACTGTCTAAGGAAAACACAGCACGTATGGGCCCAATCCTGCAGAGAGTTACATGCAAATTTAAATGCTTTGGCCACAGGACTAGCCCCACTCCTAATGCCAACATCTACATACGTAAACTGAGTGCTTAATTAACTGCAGGAGGAAGGAAAAATCTCTATCCATTCACTGTATTGTCACGTGGTTACAAGTGCTGGCACAAGGATGCAGGCAGGAATGTATGGCCCAGGCTAGGAAATGAGCAGGATCCCTTCCTGCTCAGTGACAGCTCAGTCATAGATCAGGTTAAACTGGTCATCAAATCCTGAACTGCTATAAAGTAATTCTTCAGTGCAAAGAACTAATCATGCCTGTTCTCTGACAAAGCAACACTGAGACCAAAACTGAAGCAGAAAGAACAGATGATGACAATTCCATTGAAAAGTAAAACAGCAGACATAAAAATATCATGTCCCGAGAAGGCTAATGAGATCCAACACAATGAGAATGGGTTCATTTTTTAAATGGGTATTTCTAAGGATGTAAAGTGGTATAAAATGACTTCTCAGCTTCTGTTCATGGGAAAGAAACAGCCTCCTAACTGCAATGCCGCAGAATCTCAGTAGGGGTAAGCAGCAAAATCCCTGCAAAATCCATACAGGATCTTGACCAAAAAAAAAAAAGAAAAAAAAAAAAAAAAAAAAAAAAAAAAAAAANGTTTAATTAGTTTAATTGTACTTTAAAAGAAATTGCAGGATTTCCTTTCATGTTTTATTATACCCTTCTTTAGCAGCCAGCTGCCCCTAATATCCTCTTGCAATAGGATACTACAGGATGCCAAAACCCCCAGTAAGTAGGATCTGGATCCAGTCATCTAACCACATCACTGTCTCTACGGTAACCTAGGCCAGCCCTAAATACTATAATCCTGCTTTACTGTAGTAAAGCCAGTTAATGGCTTTCATTGAATGTTCCTGCCAAATAATGGTGCTCTAATATTTATTGACATTTCAAATCTGTCCACCTATTTGGACTATTTGTTACATTGAAAAGTGATGCAAGCAAAGCATTTGTAGAAGAAAGGAAGCTATTAAGGATTTCAGTCTTTTGATATTGTCAAGGCGCAACCCTGCAAACTCCAGCTTCTGAGAGCGTCACCATTGACTTTGGTGCCACTGCTGCCAGGAGCGAGTCCCTGCAGAGTGGAGGGAGCTGGGGCAGGCAAGGGACGAGTCCTCGGCTCCTTGGCAGGTTCTCATCAGACAGTGCCATTAGCACTGGATGACCGGAGGATCCCGTTGGCATGCACTGGATATCCTAATTAAAGAGTGAATAAATACTGTGTGATGGGCTCTGGGAAGAGAAGAATGCAGAACAGGCAGGATGGGCCAGAGAGTTAAACTGGGGAGCAAACATTGCTTTGTCAGTACTAGTGACAATTTAATTACTATTTTCCATACACATTCCATTTAATTCCTGTTTGGGAGACAGATGGTTAAGACTCTGAAAAACAGAGGAGCTCTTCAGCTTCTCAGATCGTATAAAAAGATTGTTTTATTGCTATTCTATTTTTATTGCCCTACTTTTTTTCTAGCTTTTTGTTCTACTTTTCTATTGTTCAGTTTAGCTGCTGTGGAAAAGCTTTACAGTATATTATTTCTAGAGGGTTTTTCTTCCTTGATGGGTGAAAAAAGTTGGCTAGAGGATTTAATACTATCATTCGCTGCGCTATGTGTAAGTTTAGGTTTGGGACCCAGCTTTTTGTTGCTTTAAAGGACCAGACAGAAAAGCTTCCGACGAACGAAATTCAGTAGGACTTTTCTTCAGGCATCGCCACCTCCCACCCTGCAAAATCATGCAGGCGTGTGTGCACCCAGGGCTTGCACCACTCGTGTGCTTTTAGTAGGATAGGGAAGTACGCCATGAAGAATTTATAGCGGGAAGCAATTTGCTGCTGTTACACATCCCTAAACGTTACAGAGTCATTTAGATTTTTAATAGGTCAGCAGGATAAAAAAAAAAAAATACGCAGGCATCAGGTTTGGCTCCTCTGCGACATATGGAGAAGGGATATGGGGATATGCCCGGCCTCCCTCCTGCCCAGGGGAGGTGGATTAGGGGGGACTGAGGGAAGAGAAAAGCACGATTAAACCTGACGGTGCTCCGAACACACACACCCCCCATCCTCCCCACGGCTACCGCGGCTCCGTGTCGGGGTTTTTACCTCAGCTTTC
>WEKW01006854.1:73669-171820 GCA_013389905.1 Sula dactylatra
TGCCGGCCCCGGACTGAGCGCACCGCCTGCCCCGGCCTCGGCACCCCCGGCACCGGCCGAGCGCGCAGCCTCTGGGCTAGCCGGGCTTCTGCCGGCAGAGGAGCAACGAGGCGCAGGCCAGGTGGCTTCTCTTGGGCTGCAGTTTGGGTCTAGGTCCCATTTTGTCCTGCTCTTCAAAGCTGAGACCCTCATCAGGATTCCCAGAATTAGACCCGTTTCCCAGTTTCCTGAAAAAAAAACCCGCTCATGTTATGTTAGTTGTACCCTGGCTCCGCTCCTGATGCCGTCAGCGGTGCTTGCCCGGCTCACATCCCGCTGCGGGCTGCAGTCTGACTTACACCGAGACAGCAGACACTGACACCATGCTATCCAAGTCTTTCCAAACCATTGCTGGTGCTTGGATATATCATATTGCCGCTGCAACATATCGTTTTCCCATGCTACTGCTGTCTTAAAACACTATTCATCTGCAGCTTTTCTCTTTTCCCCTCTTTCTGCTGACTCCAGGGCCCAGTCAGACTGGTTCTGCTGCAGCTGCCCAGCAAGTGGCTCCCAGCTCTTGGAGGCACTCTTGAGCAGGCTTGAAAAGCTGCTCCCGTCTCCCCTCTGGAGTTAACCCGACGATTCAGTTCTTCCGTGCTGGCAGTGTAACCACTGCAGCTGTGTCTTCTTCTAGCTTCATGGTGGTGATGGTTATGAGTGGTTGGGTGTCTTCTTATTCATTTCGTCCCATTGCTCCTACCTTTTGACTTCAGTTTTGCTAAAACTCTTATGTCTTGAGTTAGCCCTTAATACACTAAAGTGCTTGCATGCAGTGCTGGGTAAGTGTAACCACTTGAAACCCTTGGCTCTGCTCATGGTGCGCACTTAAGTGCAGCACTTAACTGGAAGGCTGGTTTTCAAGCTGAGGTTATGTCCCATGTCTACCGAGAGAGGCCAGCATGGTTTTTGGTGCCGTAAGATAAATAAATAATAATCATACAGTGTCACAGGGGTGTTAGAATAATTGATGACTACAGTGGCTTTGGCATAATTGTGAATTTCCTGCTGTCCCCAGATTTGGGTCCATTACATTATTGGACTGTTAGTTTCGATACGTGGTTTTGTCCTAGCTAGCTGGAAGAAGTTTCCATGTGATACACCAGATCCACTAAAACCTGCCAGAAATAACTCTTTGCTCCTGTTTCTTGTATTTTAAATATATATTTCAAGATGACACTAAAATTAGACAACTGATACAGCTCTGGGAAATTATTTTCAGTTTTAAAATCCCTGTTATTCTATTCCTATGTGGAGGATTGTCTCCCCTGGAGGTGCCTGACTTCTGTTCACACTGATGAGAGCTATGTGGCTGTACCAGCAGTATTATATCCGAGATCATTCAGGATCGTTCTGACTCATGCTTTCTGACTATATGACAATTTTAAACACTACTGGATTTGCTTAGCTCCTCTTCAGGTTTAACTGCTGCCTCGCATTCTAGTCCGTGCGTACACAGAGGTGTCTGAGCTACGGTTTCTGGGGACAATTGAAAAGAAGTGGTGGGTGGGAAGTAGCGTATTGTGTGTTTATGGGCCATACTTGACCCTGTGGCCGGAACCAGCAAAAGACTTCTACAAAATCCAAGCTCCACGGAGCTCGTAGCCTGAGAAGTCAGGTAGCACTTAGCTGTTGCAGTCTTTATCCTCTGCCCTCACTGAACATTGCCAGAAGCATATCAGGTAAAATGACCTCAGTTCTGCTTTTTGAAAGTTTAGCTTTGGGCAGTGATTCCCCAACTTTGTGAGCCTCAGTCTACTGTCCTCCCTCCAAGTTTCTTTCTGGTCCCCCATGCACCTTTGTCACCAAACCTTTAAGTGAAAACAGATATAAAGGAGAGTTGCTGACCTCTTAGTACAACTTTTGCAAAATACTGCTGCTGTGGGTCATAGGCTGGGAAACTTCCCATGGAGAATAAGGCTGCTCATCGACTAGCCTTTCAGTTTTCAGCAGAACTGGAGATGATGCTAGAACCTGGGACACCCATTGTAGAAATTGTCTCTGTTCTAGTTGTTTGATTTCCCTACTTAACTTGAGTTCCCTGAGGCCCCACTTACAATTAATGTACAGGAATAACCATGTCTGGAGGGCAATTTTTCTCACCTGTCTTAGACATCTTATCTTAGGATGAGGTGAATCATCCTTTGGTGTTTCTTGTTTCTCTCCATTAGCTGTAAAGTCAGACTGGTACAGCTGTAGACAATTAACTTTTAAACACATAAGTTACATGAGATTAATCATTGTCCCAGTGTAGAGAAGGCACTGTCCTAAAGAAATCAGGTATCACGCGGTTCCCAGGATACACCATTTGGTGCCTGTCATGCATTTCTGTAGCTCAACCAAGAGGACAAATGTTCAGGGGGACTGATAGCTTGCAACTGCTACTACTGGCTGTCAGAACTTGCTGGGATTGCCATGTTCTGCAAGGGGCAATTAGCCTGGAGCAACAACAGTAAAGCGGTGAGCACAGCAAGGTGATTAAAGGTGGGAAGGGAAGAGCTAGGTGTTTACTCTGCTCTGTTCCAGAAGCCTTACCTTGTTCCTGCTTGGTCACATACAGCAGATGTCCTTCTGGACATACAGTCCATCCTCTGTCTCTCGTGTACCAGCAATAGCGCTCAATAATAAAAAGGAAATATGGTTTGCAACAGAAGAATTTTATCAGATGTTTCTCTGGTAAAAAAAAAAATAATAAAATCCAGATGAAGAAGTAGGAATAGAAGGTTTCTTCATCTTATACATGTTTCTGTCTGTTTAATCCATATCAGGCAAAACAAAAGATTCTCAATTTCTTCTTCCTAGAATACGTCAGACTGTGATGCCTCTAGTGTAGAAATGGGCAATAGAGCTGGATGCCATTCTCATGATAGGGTCACAAAAGGGCATCCCTATCCAGAGAGATGCACACCTGCTCAGAGCTTATCAGGACCCTGCTCTTCCTGGGAGAGGTGCTGCATTTCTTTTCTTTCCTCTGCTGGCTGCAGTGGTGGCTGCATTGCTTCAATTCCCAGCTCTGAGGCTGTTGTGCAGGACTGGGCTACTTCGGTAGACTAGAGCAAATGCACTGTTCCTCAGTAAAATTAGCTGGCAGATCACATCATAAAAAAATAATCGGCGCAATCTCAGGAGGTTTGATTCTTGGCCAATGAAGCTACAGAATGTCTCGTTTAAGGAGGTTAGGAATAATTTAACAAAATCGTTATTTCACCCAGATGACATATTCAATCCATACCCTATGGACCAAGAGGCTTTAAACCTTCCAAGATAACGGGTTCAGAGTGTAGCTCACACAGGCGTACGCAGGCCAGCTTTTACAAGTAAGCAAGGTAGAAACCTGCAGGTAGTGTACCCATGGCAGCACGGAGCTGAGCATGGGGCCATGCTCAATTATTTACCCAGCTAATTAGGCGGGCTGTGCAGCCTTCACTCACCGAGTGCATTACATTGTGGGCACACGTCCAGCACACCAGGTAGGATTGGTATGCCTACACAGTCTAGGCTTGCTACCAGCATCTATGCAGATGCCCGGCTGTTGGTATGCTATTCTTCTGTATTTTAGATTGGCATAAGGATGTCTTGGATAGATAAACATTGCAGCATCAAAATTCTGGAAATGGCACAGGTGAAACTCAGTAACATTCCTCCCATACACATCAGAGTAAGGATCAGATACCTGCCGGCAGTAGCTGCTGGTGGTGGTGGTCCCTGCAGTACCCAGAGATCTGGTTCATGGCTAGAAGCCAAAAAGTGAAAACAAAACAGACAGAAGAGAAAATCTGACCCCTTTTCCTTATCCTGTGTTTGACAGCTGAACACTCCTGTGTGAAATGCTTCTTCATATGATAACACAACAGCCTCAAGGACTGGTTTGATGCTATTGCTGGCACAGACAAATAGCTTATTGTATTTCTGCTGAGCAGCCAAAGGTGCCTAAAACACATTTTGTATATTTGGAATAAAAACCCCATATGTGCTGTAGGCATGTTACACAGGTGGGGTTGTATACGGCTCATGCTGACCTGAGCTGATTTCCCTTTGCGTATTAGTTTTCACACATCCCTGTGATACACCCAAGTAGGAGAATTGCAAGAAAAGTGCTGGCTGCATCGGAAGGGCCATCAGCTTGTAGTGGATAGAGTGTTAGTAGTCATAAGGAAGAACAGATCATAAAGATTTCTTCAGTGTTAGCTTGCATGCTTTTATGTACCAGAGACAGATTAATATTGTTTTTAATTTAAGAAAAAAAAACACATCAGGGGAGCACAACAAAAGAGAGTGTATTAGTGCAGATTTGATCACCCAGAACAATGCTCTGAATCACTAGAACAGCTTTTAATGAGGTTGAATGCATTTGATGAGGTTAGAAGATGGAGAACATACAGCATTTACTTAGATGAACAATTGAGAAAATGTGCACATCATCTCCTAATTCACTAAAGAGATAATAAAAACCAGAAGATTTGAAAAAGAATGAAAGCCCACCCTTGCTCTTTACAGTGCTCGGAGATTATCCAGTCAACATTTCTTCCCAGTCACAATCAGCCACGGATTGTCACACCCCCTGTCTCTTCAACATGCGCCTATGTCTATGGCTCTTTGGTTTGTGAGCAAAATACCTCGGGATCAGTACATTTCTCCCAAAATACTGCTGTATCAATGAAATATCATCATGTATCGGTATGGGCTATAACCAGCTTCGCTTGCCTGGGCAGTAGGAAGGGCCTGGCACGTGGATCCCACCTGACACAGCCTCAGGATGTGCATCAGTGACATTTGAAGTGCTCTTGAGTTCAAGGAGCGTAGGTGCAGCTCAAGTTAACTGGCGGTGTCAGCTGCTTGTGATCGGGATTAAGAGCGTCACAGACTGCTCTGAGCAACGTTGCAGAAAAGTTGTTGTGCTTACAAATCTTGGCTGAACTAGGGGTAATCCTCCTCATTAACGCACGCGGCCTGTGCTACCCAGCTCTCCAGAAAAGAAATCTCTTTAGAAAGGGAACATTAAAAAAGCATTTAGTGTAGTCTGGCAGGCATGTTCTGCCCTTTGAAACGCGGACAGAAAGAACAAACCAGAAAAGCCCACAGGAAACAACTTTTACAATTTGCTTTGGAAGGTGTGAGTTAATACATTTTTTTTGCCAACATTCAAGTTGACCCTGACACTCAAGGTGAAACCCATAGAATTTCTCTCCAGTGTGGAATAATGAAAAGGAAAAATGAAAATTCTGTAACTCTGTAGCTAAGCTGTATTTCTTGAATTTAAAACCTTTCTCATTATCTGCATTTGGGCATGTAAATATACAGATTTTAGTAGAAATTAGGTACTTCGGTGCTTGAGAAAACTCTGCTGGAGGCTCACCTGAATTTTTGATGTCAAAATACTCCTTAAGTTGCATTTCCAGTGAATTCTTACAATGATTTCATTTCCCCCAAGGTGTGTCATTTTAATCCTAGGTGTTCTGGCTCATCTTCCAGGTTGGGACAGAGGTTAATGATAAATGTGATTATCCCCAGAGTATAACAATACACATAACAGGAGGACTTGCAGTTCTGCCGTCAAGGCCTGTTTTGCTGGAAGAAAAAAAAAAATCCCTTTGAACACCTTTGAAGGTCATGCTGTGAAAGACTAACTGCTTTTATAGTGCGGTTTATGGAGCTTGGCCAAAGCACTTAAAGTGCTTTCGGTCATACATTGACATTGTTGCATTTCAAATGGAGTCACATAGTAAATCTTCATTTGCCTGGGAGATTTTCAGATCCTTTCATCTGAAGTGTTTCAGTGTTGCTATTTCAATTCTTTGTTTTAGGAGGTGAAGAGTGTTTCTGGCAGTTCGGTAGCTGGGCATGCCTGTAAGGAAAATGCTGTGATCAAGTAAGCACAAGTACAAGAAAGCAGCAAATCAACGAATTCTGAAAATCTTGAGCTAGATGTCTCAAATCAAATAGCAGAGAGAGATCTAGCAGCATGCATGCTGCATTTGTGAGGAAAGTGGGATGTAGATTCAACATATAGCTATAAAACCCCTAAATCAGAAAAGGTGAAGGAAGTAAACCCGAATTTTGAGCTGTGGCATTGTGCAAGCGGCTGATGAACCATCACAAACTAACACTGAGACTCCTTGTACCAACCACTGTTGGTACACCCACTATCTGTAAGGTAGGTGTCCAGTCCACGCCAGTACACATTTCTGTCTCCTGACCGTAAGAGACTGGTCTCAAGTTCTAGACTGTTAGGTGTCCATCCCATATGAAGTAGGTTGTATGGATACATGTTAGGCTACATCAGTATCAAGAAACCAGAGACAGAGAGCCTATTCTGCAAGTGGCACCACACAATTTACACTCGTGTAGTTAATCAGTCCCCAAAATATCCCAGGTGAGTGGCCTTGTCAGTGTGGTCTGACGGGTGCACCCCAGGCCAGGCTTAATCCCAGAGAGCCTGCCATGGCCAGAACTGCAATCACAGGTCAGTGCTTGAGCTGTCACCCTAGTCCTGGCCAGTTTACTAGCACAGACAGTTTCAACAGCCACAAGTACAGGATGCCTGCAAGGAGGAGGCAGTTTAAAGGGCTAATCATGTGCTTAGAAAGCAGCAATGGCTTTAATCTGTGTGCTTTTGCAGACTCATCATGTGGCTTCAAGTCAGGTAAACAGTTTTCTACTCAGTTTCTTCCTAGCTACAGATGATATTAATCTGCCTCTTAACAGGACTATTATTATGTGAAGTATTGTTACTATGAAGCTATGTAAAGCAATCTAAAAATACTGTATCTACTCCATGGTATCACTCATTGCAACACAGATTAACTCTTGCAGAACCCTCCATTATAGTTGCAGCTTTCAAACTACAGATTTTCCTCACCCCCCAATGCATTTCAGAAAAACTGATTTGTCTTTATGCAGTCAGAAAATTAAATAGGGCAGAAGAGAGAGGAACCATGAAGTTCAGGCACCAAACCACTGTTCAGGAAACCCTTCCCAATATTCAGTCCTCTCTCAAAGGGGCAGTAAGCAATTTTTAGCCCTCAGTCTCCCACTCAGAGCTACAGTAATGAGTTGTAAATTCCCATTGGGACAGAATCTGCCTTCAGGTGTGTGAATGTACAGTGTCCTGCACTCACGTGATTTGATTTGATTTTGATGTGTTTCAGAGCAATATACTCTTACAGTACCCTCCTGGACAAAATGTCCAGCGTACAGCTGGACAAACACATAATGCAGTGGGTGAGCAATTGGCTGATGGGTCAGGCTCAAAGGGTTATAGTAAATGGGGTTACATCGCGCTGGCAGCCAGTCACTAGTGGGGTTCCACAGGGATCCATCCTGGGGCCAGTACTCTTGAATGCCTTCGTAAAAGACATGGACGCATGGCTTGAAGGATTACTTAGTAAGTTTGCTGATGACACAAAATTGGGAGAAGCTGTTGACACTCTCAGGGGCAGAGAGGCCCTGCAGAGATCTGGACAGACTGGAGAGCTGGGCAATCACCAACTGTATGAAGTTTAACAAGGGCAAGTGCCGTATTTTGCACCTGGGGCACGGCAACCCTGGATGTACAGACAGACTGGGGAATGAGAGGGTGGAGAGCAGCTCTGTGCAGAGGGATCTGAGGGTTCTGGTCGACAGCAAGTTGAACATGAGCCAACAGTGTGCCCGGGCAGCCAAGAGGGCCAACCGAGTCCTGGGGTGCATCAAGCACTGCACTGCAGCTGGTCGAGGGAGGGGATTGTCCTGCTCTGCTCTGCGCTGCTGCGGCCTCACCTCGAGTGCTGTGTGCGGTTTTGGGCACCACAGTACATTAAGGATACAAAGCTAGCAGGGAGTGTCCAGAGGAGGGCCACGAAGCTGGTCAAGGGTTTAGAGGGGAAACCGTATGAGGAGCAGCTAAAGTCACTTGGTTTGTTCAGCCTGGAGAAGAGGAGGCTGAGGGCAGACCTCATGGTGGTCTGCAGCTTCCTCACAAGGGGAGGAGGAGGGGCAGGCGCTGATCTCTTCTCTCTGGTCACCAATGACAGGACCCGAGGGAATGACAGGAAGATGTGCCAGGGGAGGTTTAGATTGGGTATTAGGAGAAGGTTCTTCCCCCAGAGGGTGGTGGAGCACTGGAACAGGCTCCCCAGGGAGATAATCATGGTGCCAAGCCTGGCGACATTCAAGAAGCACTTGGACAACGCCCTCAGAGTCATGGTATGAATTTAGGGTTGTCCTGTGCAGGGACAGGAGTTGGACTTGGTGATCCTTGTGGGTCCCTTCCAACTCAGGACATTCTATGATTCTATAATATATTAAAGAGATGTGGTATAAAAGCAGGAACAAAAAGGCGGGTTTTACTAGTAACCAAATAGCTCTCAGTAACATTTCTTGTTTATTATAATAGTGCAGGTGCACACATAAAGTCCATTGCCCAGTCTGATAAATAGAAGTCTCAGAATCTAAACACAGTTATGGGATACTGTATATATCCTTTAGGGCAGATTAAGTAGAACAAATTGCCAGTTAGCAACTGAAAATTAATTTCTTCTCTTAATACTTTTGCTGTGCAATAGTAATTTTGATTATTAATGCTTCTCATTTTTATGCATCATGCCTGCTGCCCAAGTGCTGATGCATGCTCCATGTAGACAGCATAGTATAAATCCTGCTGTTTAGACACTATTTGGTTCCATTATTACAGGGGTCAAACTTATTATAAGAAACTGCATCATTTTCAGAGATTGCATTTGCTTGTTTTTAAATTCTAGAAACTACAATACTCAAAAATATACATCTTTTTGTCCTAATCACATATCCTATTTTCCTTTTCATGAGTCCATTATTGTTATTCATTAATGCATGCCACAAGTTCTAGCCTTCTAGTTAAAATGACGACCCAAGAAATGTACTTCTGAAGTTAATTTTTGCCACGTTTTTTATTAAATATTTTTCTAAGTTTATACTTTGAACATAAATACACAGGTTTTATGGCTCATGTTATAAAAGACACTACTATGTGTTAGAAAACATATATAGAATATATTGTAGTGGTTACACTTGCTCCCCTCTTTTCCTAATATTTTCCATAACTTCTACTAATCTAGAAAAGCAGTATCAGAAAGCAAAATCCAACCTACCCAGCAGCACAGTCTACAACAGCTGTAAAGACTATTTGCCAGCCGTAAGAAAAGCTTTGGTTCCTGCCTGTTTTCATAGTAAGATAATACCAGTTAGCTGCATATCAGAAAACAAACATCACACCTTGTGCTCAGTTAGTTACCAAAAACGTAAAAAAACACAGTCATGAACTGAGGACAGACATACAGCTTGTCTTTTGATTTACAGTTTAGTAAAATAAATAGATATGCATTTTCAAACCAGTATAATGTCAATGAGGGGCCCTGTTCTGTTCTTACTGAATTCACTGGCAAATCTCTGATGTACTTTCAGAAGAGCAGATTTGTACTTTGTTTCTACTGTTCTATTGATAAAACTGAAGAAAATGACACTCCATCTGGAAGACAGAATGAGTTTCACTTTAAAACTCTCATGCATTGTTGCTAGCAGATCCTGTAATAACGCCATGCGTGGATGTTGAATGTGCAGTGGACTCTGCTTACTGCTCCTAGTGATAAAGATCTGTGTTGGGTTTGCGTGGCAAGGTTTTGGTAGCCGGGGGCTACAGGGATGGCTTCTGTGAGAAGCTGCTAGAAGCCTCCCCCGTGTTCGATACAGCAAACAGCAGCTGGCTCCAAGATGTACCTGTTGCTGGCCAAGGCCGAGCCCACCACTGACAGTGGTAGCGCCTCTGGGATAACGTATCTAAGAAGGGGGGAAAAAAAACCCAAACCCAAACAAACCTGTGCAACTGCAGCCAGAGAGAGGAGTGAGAACATGTGAGAGGAACAGCCCTGCAGACACCAAGGTCAGTGAAGAAGGAGGGGGAGGAGGTGCTCCAGGTGCTGCAGCCCATGGTGAAGACCATGGTGAGGCAGGCTGTCCCCCTGCAGCCCATGGAGGTTAATGGTGGAGGAGATATCCACCTGCAGCCCATGGAGGACCCCATGACAGAGCAGGTGGATGCCCGTAGGAGGCTGTGACCCTGTGGGAAGCCCGTGCTGGAGCAGGCTCCTGGCAGGACCTGTGGGCCCATGGAGAGAGGAGCCCACGCTGGAGCAGGTTTGCTGGCAGGACGTGTGACCCCGTGGGGGACCCGCGCTGGATCAGTCTATTCCTGAAGGACGGCACCCCGTGGAAGAGACCCACGCTGGAGCAGTTCATGAAGAACTGCAGCCCATGGGAAGGACCCATGTAGGAGAAGTTCATGCAGGACTCTCTCCCATGGGAGGGACCCTGTGCTGGAGCAGGGGAAGAGTGTGAGGAGTGCTCCCCCTGAGGAGGAAGGAGCAGCAGAGACAACATGTGATGAACTGACCCTAACCCCCATTCCCCATCCCCCTGCACTGCTCGGGGAGAGGAGGTAGAGAATTCAGGAGTGAAGTTGAGCCTGGGAAGAAGGGAGGGCGGTGGGAGGAAGGTGTTTTTAAGATTTGGTTTGTCATTACCCTACTCTGAACTGAGTTGTAATAAATTAAATTAATTTTCCCCAACTCAAGTCTGTTTTGCCTGTGATGGTAATTGCTGAGTGATCTCTCCCTGTCCTTATCTCGACCCACGAGCCTTTTGTTATATTTTCTCTCCCCTGTCCTGCTTAGAAGGGGAGTGATAGAGAGGCTTTGGTGGGCACCTGGAATCCACCCAGGGTCAACCCACCACGAGAGCAGACATGATCCTTCAGTCCTGAAGGCACAGAATCTGGAATCCCACACCCGAGCAGCATGCAGAACAAATCCTGGGGTTCTTTTACTGCAGGGGTAAAAGGGTACTGCAGTGTAGCAAAGGGATACTAGATTATATATGCTTCATACACAGAAGAACTTTAACATGTTTTTCAACATACATACATTAAACTGTACAATGTTGTACTTCCACACAGTGGGCAAAGAGCAGCTCACAGGGCCACAGCTATGGAGAAGTACAGAAATTGCAATTGGCCTTAGTCCCTCAGGCCAGGCAAGCCCAGGCAGCAGGCCAGGGAGAAGAGAAAAAGTTTGGGAAAATGCTGCCAGCTGCCTGGCAGAGAGGCACTCTATTTTTTTTTNACGCTGACAACACCCAACTAAAGTTGTGGGTTACACAGCGAAAGACACAGAATAAAAGCACAAAACAGTAATGAAGACCCTAAGCCTACAACCCCATCTGTAACAAGTCATCTTCATGACTCGTTGCAGTCCGTGCTATTATGGCTCAAAAATCCTGTTTTGATCAGGATGTAGGATGTGGGCAAAACCTCTGAAAAGAAATCGGGGTGAGGATTTGATTTTTGAAATGCCTATTTTGGTGCCACCCAGCAGGCAAAGACTGCATGCATTGGCATTCCCTCTGTCCCACGTACTTGGTGTTAGGTGGCAGGGGAGACCTGACGCTACTCCAGTGCTCTGTCAAACTTGGTAAGTCAGCCCACCCACTGATTCTGGGGTCATCTTGGTAGAATTTTGCTTCTTAGAGCAGACAGACTGAAAATTTAATAGATACAGAAATCTACTGCAAAATAAAGATAATAAATTTCAGTAACATTAAAAAAAACCCCAAACCTACTGCTGTTTTGAAAAAACCTCCTTTATCTTACATTGAACAAAATAATACAGTCTCTAGTGCTGATTACCTTGAAATGTCATGTGCTGGGAAACACTGTGGTTATGGCTGATGTTGACTTAAACTAGGCAGATTGAAACAAAACACGGTGGAATCAAGGAGTTTGCGTTAGAAGTAGCTGAAATAATTTCAGGGCAAAACCACCCCCATACTGGGATAATAACGGTACCAAAGTAGCCAGAAGTTTTACTTGATTCTAGTCAATACATACATCTGACAAACGTTCTGCTTTGGATATATTTAACTTACATTTTACTGAACTGATGGACAGTATTAGAGTTCTTAACATATTCAACTGAAACTTAACTGTCCTGATTTCTCTGCATCTTTCTGTCTATTGATGAGGGGAAAGGATGTTTCCAGTGACTCCATTCAACATGTTACCTGTATTAAACATATTCTGACTGAAGGTTGTGTCTCATCACCATTTTTGGCAATGTCTTTCTGAGCTGAAGGCTTTGTCTTCTATTTCTCATGTGCAGAGACCAGCGCAAAAAAGCAATTTCAGTAGGAATCCCAAATTCAGTTTCCTTTGGAAATACATTGATTCATTAAGAAATGACGATTAGGTCTCTATTTAGAATTCAGCCCTCTAACACTACTGAAGCAATGCTTGCCTGACTGAGTTAATGAAGCTGAGCATGCTGTCTTGCTGTGCATGCTGTTTTCACAATATCCATTTACAAGGCCATGCTTTGCTGAACATCTGGGTGAAAAGAGGTGACCACCACTCAGATATGACTGTATCTCTGCTGCTGCTGTTGTGCTGTGACGTGATTTGATAGGTGTTTGCCTGAGGACACAGCACAAATCAACTGTTGTAGGGTCTATACCCACAGTGATTACCTGCACTTCCTATAGATATTCCAATATTAATATATTTTTCCCCAATTAATGATTTAATAATATTATTAATTTACTGGATGTGCATGTGTCCTTAAAAACAGCATAGTCCATGTCTAGCTTTGATACCGAGTTGCTGGGGGAGAATGCATTAGCAGCACTACAATGCACAGCTGTCCTGTGTCTGTATTTTCTGCTTGCCCTAAACCATAGCATCCTTAGAACTTTCTCTGTATAACAAAGGAGAGTCACAGACACATTGCACCTACCAAGAAAATTAATGCGCTTTTCATACTGCAACATTTTTAATAATACTGAGCATTAGAAATAATAATAATAAAAAAAATCTATTTGCTATGTTGAAATAAACAAATACCAATCAATTCATATAACTGCTTTTGTCCAGACCAAACTGTGGCATGCGGAATGATGTTACAAACTATTATAGTAATTACCAAAAAAAATATTAACTTGCATTAGGCTATCGTTTAAAAATATCTGCTAATTTGTTACAATCTACAGTCCATGCAATATGTCACTTTGGAAAAGAAACAACAGCTGATTTACATAAGCAAAAACCAGCATGAGACATGGCATGTGTTCCTTGCCTTCCCTAAGTGCTATAGAACATAATTATGATATTTATAATTGTGAATATAAATAAGGTAGAGATTCTAAAACCATTTGAAAGAGTCTAACAGATCCTTTTTGTTCTAAATATCAAGGACAGCATCAGTGGCTAAATGTTTTCCAACACCCTAACACTGCAACATGTTCTAAGTATGTGAAGACCCTGTTTTGCAACCCTTAATCCTGTGATCAAAGCCTACTGAAATTGCTCCCAGGTGTATTAAGTCTATCCATTTGGGTCCTAAGCTGGCATTTGCTGTAAAAGGATATCAGAATTTTTTAATAGCAGAAAGTATCTTGGATTTAGTTCAGTTAGATATTTAATAGCGGGATTTGCCAGACCATCACTGAAGACACTAGTTCATCTTGTCGCTGCTGCTTGGTCTTCTTGTTCACTCTTCTGTGTCCTTGGCCACCAGAAATGACTAATACTGAACTTGCTTTCATTTTCTTGGATCTCTGTCTTTTACTTTTAAATGAGATATTTTGATCCTTCAAAAGCTCATAAATGTTACTGTCCTCTGGCCTATGTTCTAGGGAACTTGATCCGTGAGACAATGTAAGGGATCCAGAAGATGATGACAAGTCACTTTTTTGTGCAATGGATCCTACTGAGCCTCCCAGCCAAACTGCTGTGTCAGGGGTGTTACTAAGGGAAGAGCCTGGTCTTTCACTGTGCAGAACATTCTTTTGGTCATCGTCTTTAGGTTCTGAGCCAGGAGGCAAGCTGTTCCTCAATTTGTTTCTGTTCTTCTTGTTTACAGATGTAGCCATTACAAGAAACTTGACTGGGCCACTGTGTGCATGATACGACACCATTCCTCTTCCTAGAGCCAAAAGAACAATTAAAGAACATTATTTATTTTACCAGAGTGTTGCACCATAATTAGTTCATGAAATTTGCTCAGAAAACCATAACTCTTAGAATCCTATTATATGCATCCAGTCTGTCTTTCGCCTTGTATGTACATGATTTACAGAAAAAAATGTACCAAAAAAAAATCTATTGTACTACAAGTGTTTTATGACTGTACTAATAAATCAGCTGAAACATGGCATTTTAGTTGACTGACTTCTGTGCTCTGTTCTCACAACAAAATGAGTACAGAAATGCTGCTAACTTCTTTCTGTTGGCATCAACACAAATGTAACACTGAGTTTTCTCCAGTAATCCAGAAACAAAATATGTGGTTTTCAGTTAATCCTATTGTACCTCTGTACCTCTCCAGAATAGCGTAAGAACATCTGTTTCATTGTAACAGACCCCTCCACACTATACAGCAGGAACTAAAACTCATCCTTCTGAATGGTTGTCTAGTTACCATGGCAGATTCATCAGGAAATGACTGAACAGATATTATTTTCTCTTTTTTTTTTTAAAAGTATTTAAACAGTGGGATGTTGGTGGTACAAGGAAGATTTACACTGGGCAAATCATTAGAACATATGAAAAACAAATTGCATACGGTCAAATTCAGAAGCTATAACAATATCAGTGTATATGGCTTTTGCAGCAAAAAAGAAGGAAAAAAAAGTAGCATTCTACAAAATCAGCTACAATATGGAAAAGAGATAGGCTATCAAGGGAAAAACCCACAGCCCTACAAATCACTCTGTCTATCCCTAATTCCCTAATGCATTCCAGGTTATGATAAAACATATTCTGCTTTTACAGTAAGTGCAATGGTATAAAGATGAGTTATCACTATTGGAAGCACAACTGGAAAAAGTCACAATTTTTCAGTTCAAATTCCAAATATGGTATCAAAGGCTATAAAAATAGATCTCTAAATGTAACATTGCTCAATCTGTGAAATCTGACAAATCTTGACCAAAAATAAATGCAAGAATGTACAGATGCCACAAACCACAACAATCAAAACAGAAAATGGAAGAATAAAATGAGAGATTTTTATTCTGCAACTATGCATTTTCTTGTATTGTGTTTATTTTCACCTATCACAGATTCCATATTTTTAAGAAGCATTTATCCTGTGTCACAGTAGGTTATTGCTGCGTATTTTGCTGAACACAGAGGATTTTGTTTTCCTTTTGCAAAGTTACATAAGCTTTTTTTTTCCCTGAAGGAAGTTGCAAACAGCTTGCCTGATAAAATCTGCCAGCTTCCCTCCAGAGTGCAGAAGCTCAAGCAGAATTCTGAACCCAAAACGTAGCATGGCAAAGCCCCTATTAAACACGCTTTTAAAATCTTGCCTCTGCTAGTAGCTTAAACATTTGTGAAGTGACACAGCAGCATTCGTGTGTTTGTATTTCAAGTGGGGTAATATGAAAGTAACTCAATAAATACATCTCTCCAAAATGCAAAAATCTTTATCATTCTCAAAGAAAAAAAAAATAAATGTATACTCTCATCTATTCCAAGTCTCATGTTTTGGGGAGAAAGGGCACAAAACCAATTTACTGAATAACCACTCAGACAACATACTAAATTTTCAGTATGTATGTCTGAACCTAATACATCTATTTTCCCAAAATCTGGAAGAAAGATTGTTTGCATTCTCTTCACATCCCCATATATTTGACCATATTCCAACAGGATCAATGCCTACCCTATTCTTATGCCCTAAAGAAAAACAGTTGTCCCAGCTCGAACAACTGGGACAAAACTAGACGAGTATCTGGATATCCTGTGAAGCTCAGGAGGAGCAACAAATATAATTTAATCCCAAAGCTCTGATATATATCTAAACAATACATATTATTTGGCAGATTCACCTAAACTAGTGACAGAAGAGAAATTAAGTTTTCAGTATAACACCATTGTACTTGATTCGTTTGAGAAATTTCACTCACCAGTTACTTTGGGAATCCCCTGCAAACGCGGCACTGGCAATGCTACTATTATACCCAGGTTTGTTCCAACCAGCAATAAACCATGGCACACCAGGAGGCTGGTCACAGAAACACGCTGCTGCCCTGTGAAGTTTAGGAAGTGCTCCGTTACTTAGGATTGATGATCTTTCCCTAGATTAAAGTAACTTCAGGCAAACACAACCGGCTGTACCGTCTCATTCAGCAAAGCACTCATCGCAAAGGCAAATATTTTGCTGGATTGTGGAATTAAACTTCACGTACACAACAATTTAAATACTATTGAACTTCTGAAACATTCTGTCCTAAATCTCTAAACCACAGTATCTGAAAGCAGACATAGATTATCTTTACAAATATGCTTCTATGAATTGACTGTTTATTCTCAATAATAAACCTGAAAGGCATTTCACTTCACAACACTCAATAATATATTGCCATACACACTATACTCAAGACTCAAACCTGTTCATGATTACTTTTTTTTCCTAGTTTTTATTCTGTGAAACAGCATCAGAAGTGCTGTGTCCCCCGTTGGGGTTTGGGTCCTCCTATACAAGAATGGCATTGACATCGCCAGTGCAAGGCAACCAAGACGATCAGGAGACTGGAGCACACAGCGTATGAAGAGAGGTTAAAAGAAGTGTTGCCTGCACCTCTCTGATGGGAGAGTGCACAGAAGACAGAGTCAGACTCTACTCAGATGTGCATAGGGTAAGGCACAACGGATCAAATTTGGAACATGGGAAACTTCGATTGTAAGCAGGGAAAGGCTTCTTCGTCATAAAGCTGATCAAACACTGCAACGGATTGCTCAGAGAGGTTATGGAATCTCCATTCTATCCAAAGATATTAAAAATTTGGCTGGACAAGTCCTTGAACAACCAGGTCTAATCAGGCCTGCTTCAGGAAGGATGAACAAGATGACCTCCACAGTAATTTTCAATCAAAATTATTCTATGATTCTATGATTTTCTACAACATATTATTTATGGTATTGCTATTTTTCCATTGAAAACAAAGTATTTTTTGTTTACAATGCTTACTAAATATGTTTGCTTCAGTTTAGATGGATTTTCAAAATGGCCTTGCCAAGTTTCAGAAATGCAATCTACTGCCTGCCCAAACTTCTGCCATGGCCCAAGTTTACATGGAGTTATATTAAACTAGTAAGACTAAACTAGAGAGTTTATTTAAACTCTGCTGGAATCTTCCACGTTCAAAACTTGTATGTTCTTGGATTTGTGATTAACTTTACATGCAAGACAACAGTCATTCCCATCTTCATCATAGCTCTAAAGTTGTTAATCACTTCATCAGTAAGTAGGGAATTTGGATTCCATGTCTGATATAACTTGGATGAACCCGCATGTTCCACACTTTAGAAAAGGACCTTAATTACGGTGTATCACAAATGAATGCATTTTCCATCTTGTCCCTTGAAGTTGAGCCAATTGACATCCAAGAATATATGAATCACAGACCCCCTGGGAAAGCAGGGAAGGAGCAGCTTGACTGTAGCCCAAAGCACTCAACTGGAAGGCAGGAGGTGGACCACAGTTCAAGTCTTTCCTCACAGAACTTTACAAAAACAAAGTTTTAACCCAGCAGTGATGTGTTGTAAAAGGCACACATAGGCTGCAGGGCCAGACCTGGAATCCCAGCTCTGGCTACCCAAAATCACATTCTAAAATACCCTAAAGGCGTGACGATTGGGTCACCCTCAGTGGGTATAACAAGCACGAGTAAGTTGAAGAGGCTCCATCTACTCAGGCAGACCTTCGGAGACACCTATGGTGTATTCCATAAACTGTAGGTGTTTATGCTGGTAGGACTGCATCATCCCTCTTCAGCTAGAAAAGCATTGATTGTCTATGCCTATCGATAAATTACGTGGCTTTTGAAGCTTGGCGTTTGCTCTTTTGATTTTTTTTTTTGGTTGGTTGGTTTGCTTTTGGTGTGGGTTTTTTTTTTTGTGGGTTGGGGTTTTTTGTCTTTTTTTGAGATATTAATGGGATTAATTTAGTTTCCAAAACAAAGCATACAAAGGCGCTCCTTCAGCACAAAAGAAGTTCAAACGGTGATGCCCAAATGCCTCTGTGTATTGGAGTTTTCAGAAATCAGTATTTGAATTCTGTGATTTAGAGCTCAGGCTTGCTCAAGCTATGTATGACATGCAAGTCCTCCCCAACAACTGGTGGTGCCACAGCGAGTGCAAGGTAACCGCAGGGTAGCTTAACCTCACTCCATTTCACTTAAAGCTTGTTTTACAAAGTACAAACATAAATAGGTTAAGTACAATTTTTAAACTTTTAAAATTATCAGAAACTCTTGATTGTACTTTTGCCTCTCAAACCTCTTGCAGAAGCAAGATGGTCACATTTTTAAACAACAGATCTTTAATGCTTTTTTAAGCATTTAAAATGTAAAATAATTTGCAAGATTTTGTACTCCAACCCTGAAGCAATGTCTAACCAGTAATTTTTACCAGTGAAAAGTGGTAATATGCATTACTATTTCCATGGGTGAAACCAGCAAATTATCAGCAAGCAACTTAGAATCTTTAACACTGAGCACAACCTTTAGCATGAACCATCTATATATAGTGAGGCCAAAAGGAAAACCGCTTGCTTTGAAATCTTGGAAAAGCAGGAAACATCTGCAACTGAAAATATACTTTGAAATAGCAGATAACAACTCAAAAAAATTATATACAGATTAAAAAAACTATTAAAATATTAACTTAAAAATATTAGTTTTCTGCTAGCCAAGGTTTGAAATCATACTTTTCTTCATTATTTTGTGTCTTATTTTGATATATTTCCAATTCAGAGAAAAAAAACAACTTGTAAAACCAATTCTCCAGAATGCATTATGCAGTAGGCACAGGAATTAACAAGTTAAGGGAAAATGATACACATAAATGCCAAAACTCACCAAATACTCTTATCTTTAAATGACAACTTTCAGATCGCACTGTCCCAACGCAATGATAGAACTGTTAAAATCTGTAAAATAATCTGACCAAGATCTTGACCTTACAAACAACTGAAGCCTGAAGAAATGAAGAAACTGAAGAAATTAAGCTTATAGATGAACTAGTGGTTTTATTGCCTATGTTCTGCTCTACGTTCACCTTTCTCAGGTCTCAATTACAACAAGCACCAGACCTGAGTAAATCTTCATGTGTTCCCACATAGATCTTCTGAAGTCAACCCTGGGTAGGTGCAAGGGAATACTGCTGCATATCCTCTTACATGACCATGCTGCTTTTACTATATAAAAAAATAAGCCCGCTGTACAGATCTGTTGGGCTGACCTAAAGTTTTCCCCAAATTTTTTTATCATTTCCCAGCAGTAAAAAAATCATAAAACAACTGTATTTTATGGTCTGGCACCTGGTGGGGTGGTGACAAAAGAAAGTCATAAGCCTCAAAGTATAATTTGTTTCCGCAAAGAGGAAAGGATACATTTTTTTTCTTTGCTTTTCTCATCTGTTTCCAGGAAACACACATGCCATTAAAGGATATATGGGTATAAACAGAATACAGCAACTTAAGCAGAGATCACCTCTTTGTAAAACAGGTAACCTCTTATCGTCCGTATGAGCAATGAAATTACATGTACCAAGGTCACAGAAGTGTCTTTAAAAGGACAAGCAATTTTAGAGCTGAAAGGAAAAACTTGTTTAAGGATGTTCTTGAGTAATGAAATATTGAATCTCACTATGAAAAGACAAGTGGACTGACTACTCAAGTATGGTATTTTTTTTTTTTTTTTCGGTGCAAGCTGAGAAAAAGGCTGGTGAAAAGCTGCCTTTGTTGAGACTTCAACCACAGATCACAAATGCTAAGCATAAACTTGCTCTACAAATGAAGTACACTGCACTAGTGAAGTGTGTAGATTGGTCTTCAAACATTAATAGATTTCTTTTTCTGCTGCTCAGTATGCCCTCTGTTCAGCTAACAGAGCTGTCCTTGGGCCACTTAAAAGCAATACAGCTGTACTGTGGTTTACTAGATAGTGAAATAAATAGTTACCTGGACCTATAGCAATGATGATGATGCTCTTCCTCTCAACTATTCTCTTCCTTTCTCTTACAGCATTTGTGCTTTTTTGGCGTTTTGTTATAGAACACAAGCTTGGTTTACATTACGAGGAAATATTTTTGAAGATACATTAAGCAAAGGTATGATGTGATACATGAAGCGGACTACTCTGGACTAAATGCCTATCCCACGGTTGCATCTGTGACCCTGTTTTAATTTCCAGTCCTGTATTCCTACACACAAACTTCCCCTAACGCCAGAAAGCAAGAGCCCTCCCAGCTCCATTCTTCATAAATAGACTGCCACAGATTTAAAAAGTTACATCCAGCAGATAAAAGATTCTGCCAGACACAGTCTGCTTTTCTACATTACTGAACTTTGCGGAATCATAAGGACAATCACATCCTGTGCGCCATTTCCCTTACACTTCATTCCTCTGTTTCTGTCCTGCCCACGGTGCTGCAGGGTTGTCTTCCTCAAAGCAAAGGAGGCACGTCCTTTACCACAAGGAGAGCAGGCAGTGATAACTTAAAGCCATCTTCTCCTAAGAACAAAATTGGGAAAATCTAATGCTATGAGAACTGGTTACTAAGGTTATGAGAAACTCCTACTCCTCTATCTTAATTAGCTTTCCTTTAAATACAGCACTGTAACTCACAGCAACCACTCCTGACAGTGACAGTAATTTTTTTCTTCTACTTCTACTGTATAACAACAAAACAAACCAAAATAATTTCACTAACTTCATGGAGTGACGTTTCTGTTCCTCTCATTTACATTGCTTTAAATGAAGACACAGATAACATCTCCAGGTAGCCTATCAGGCCAGTATTACATACTGTTGCTCCTACTGAAATCTTGGCAAAAGTAGTCCAGCTTCTTTGAAGTTATATTGAGATCTTGTCTTTTTAATCTCTCCTCTTAAGACTCTTAACAATATTTTTACACCAATTTCTTCCCTCTTATTTCATTACAAGTTGAATATTTAATTATGTTATTTTTGCATATTAAAGAACTTCTGCTGGATTTCAGAAAACTAACAGAGCTGTTTCCTTTAAAACTAAAAATCCTAAAAATCCTCAGTAAAGGCAAATACATATTTTGTAAGTACGCAACTATTTCACTCCTTTTCTGTTTCACTTGGCTTTTTTTCTTTTTTAATCTCAGTATACACTACACAGAGCTTGATTTATTCTTTGGCTGCTTTAAGTTCCAAAAGGTCCTTACTGCTGCTTTATTATGTAAACCTCCTACTCCTCTGCCTTTTAGCCTTTGTTGTGGCAGCATTATTGGGATCATATAAACACACCCAAGAGCGACTGCTAAATAACTGAAATTAATTTCATTTTTAGAATGGATTCTCCCTGGGAACATTTGCTGTAATAATGTTCTACTCCTGAAATAAATATCCATTTCAATTCACTAGCATGCTGTTTGTGAAGACACTGAGGGGAAAAAAAGAAAGGAACTAAAATGGGTAAGAATGACACCAAGGAGATATAATTAGCTAAAACTCTTTTACAAAAAAAAATGGTATGTTACATCAGCAGTTTTATTACCATGGCAATAAGCACTAACGCTATATTTGCTGAAGGTTTTTATATGCAGAAAAAATATGTATAAGGGAGGCCCTACTTCCCTTCCCCCCCCAGCTATAAACAGTAGAACATATTAGAAGTTAATCTTCTTTTTACAACTGATCTTGATTTCTTAGCATAACTGATGAATTTGATCAAATGACCTATTTAAAGGCAGGTGATTTGCTACTGTTCAGTGTTGGAGCTACAGTCAAACACCACGTGTAAAAAACACCCTGTCTAGAACATGATATAAATGGACACAATTTAAAAGAGCTTTATTGCAAAGCTAATGTCATCTGAAAGAAAAGATGATAAGAGACAGAGACTGGAGAAGTGAAACATTTTTGATGCAAGATTTATACCCAACTCTTGTAAGAATATAAATATAATCTCAGTGCAGGAAGAACTGGCTTCTGCTAGAAATGAAGCAATAAAGCTGGTGCACACACTGCCCATAAAAACCGCAGAAGCTCGGTCTACTGCAGTCTATAAACAGGGACAGACAGAAAGGACGGTTGTCCTTTCATGAACACCTTGTGCTCAGCCATGCCAGTATCACTCCTCTGTCCACCTCTTCTCCTAGCACTGCCACAGCTCCCACCTCATGTGCTTGCTGATGCTGAGGTCCTGGCCACTCACTTGCAAAGCTGATACAGGCCAGTGCAACTGTCTGTGACACTGATGATTTGGGGATGATTGAACAGCTTCTGTCTTAAAACACTTAAAGATCTGTTAAGATTTCTCCTAACAACCACAGGTTCCATCTTTACTTATAAGACTAACCTTTTAATTCAACAAGTTAAAGCTCCAATAAGCAAACACTGAACACACTCTGAAATGTCAGTGTGTGAGTCATTCAGCTGAGTTCACCAGGACTACTGATGTAACTCAAGTTAAGTAAGTGGTCTGGATCCTAGGCCAACTAACTCCATCATGTACTTTGATACTAAGTTCCAGAAGCAAATGGTAAACTCTGCAAAGCAAACACATTTTCATGGCAGGCTGCATTGTCCTACTGCTTCACAGTCACCAAAAAAAAAAAAAAAAGACGAAACAGAAGAATCCACCTGCTTGTCTATATAATTACATTTAGAACTTCTAAGGAGGAGAGGTGGCACTCAGCCAGCTCACTACACACATTGTTCGTCTGGGCAGGCAACTGTGATATACTAAAGCAAAGAGTCACGTGACAGTTATCAGACAAAGTCTGAGACAGATCTTCTGATTCTGGCCTCACCTACAACACTCTGGAAAATGACAATGATAAAGACAAAACAAAAACGTTGTCATACAACGTTATCATACGGTATCATTCTGCTACCTGGCAACATATTGTGAACGGGTGTGGCAATGTTTATATCCTGGAGATGTTTCAGTGTCTCAGTGTGGAACAGGCGAAGCGTAGATCCAGATGTGAAGGCAATCCAGATTCCCACTCCAGCAACAGCCATGTGAGAGATTACCATCCCTTCCTCTTGATGGGCTTCAAAATGGCTCTGTAAGAAAAACAAGGACTCTGTGGGGAGATGCAACTGAACAACATCATTCAACCTTCCTTATCAGCTCTTCAGTGTAGGCACTGTATCTTTGTCCTCTGTGTCAAGGACAAAGCTCTGCTTCGCTCAGGATATTTTATGGCTGCTGCATATGATGTGTTAATTCTCCTGTTACTTTTTTGAAAATACATCCTCAATAGTATGGAAGAATTCTCAGCTCGAGCCAAAGTTCTACCTAATAACAGAGTAACTTCATAGTAACTTAGATATTGTATTTATTAAAAATATAACAGCTCAGACTTAAAAGGATTTTGTATTTTTTTATTGATACTTCTTTGGGAAAACTACCACAGATGAGGTTCCTGGGAGCGGGCAGATTTTTTCTTAATATGTTACTTTTATCTACACCAGAACTCTTCCTTAAACAATAAAAAATATTCTTCTTCTGCTCTGTTAGGGGGTCTTTTCAGAACCAGGATAATAGAATCAAGGAAAAACTCATCTTTAAAAGTAGAGTGTTTATGAATATAAATACACAATTATTTGCTCAACTATGTACTTAATGTGAGCCTTAATACTGTGGCTTCCTTTTCAACTCATAGACACTTCTAAATTTCACAATTATTAGCTATTTTGTTTTCCTATCCTTCAAAATATTGATGCTTCTCATTAGAAAGGCCAAAATCCTCCTTCTCATGATAAGTAATACAAGACTTTGAGGACAGGCCTTTTTCCTTGATCTAGTGCCTTCAGTTACAACTTCTGCATGGCTCCAGTAAGACCAAAACCTCTTTACATGCCCCTGTTAACATGCAAGATAAAGCAGTAGAAAAGCTCTTTAATCATTAACAAAAAGTAGGGATTTTTTTTCCAGTTTTGTCTGGTAAGTAGACTGCCTCTCAAGTTAGACACAGCCTTTTAATGTTGTGCCAGCTATTAACGAATACAGAGAGCTATTCTGATAAACAGAAAACTTCCTTGGCTAAATAAATGACAAACTGTTCCTTGGATACAAATCTCTCTCTGAGGGATATAGAAATAAGTATCTGCTCTAATATTCACACCACATATTATATACTCGGTCTTCAATATTGGTGATGGACTCAGGGTCCACCAGACCCCTGGGCTAGAGAACCATGACTGTGGGAATGATAAACTCCTAATAAACCCTGAACTTGTGCAGGACTTGCTGCTCCAGTTAAATCCCTATAAGTCAGTGGGGCCTGATGGGATTCATCTGAGGGTACTTAAAGAGCTGGTTGATGACAAAGTGAGATTTTTTCAATGCTCTTGGGAATCTGGAGAGGTCCCAGTTGACTGGAAGCTGGCAAATGTTGTCCCAATCTTCAAGAAGGGCAACAGGGATGACCCTGGTAACTATAGGCCCGTTAGTCTCACTTTCATGCCTGATAAAATAGTGGAGAAGACTATTCTGGGAGTTACTGAAAAACACCTGAAAGACAATGCAGTCATGGGTCCTAGCCAGCATGGGTTCACGAGGGGAAAGTCCTGCCTAACAAATGTGATTTCCTTCTATGACAAGGTTACCCACTTAGTTGACCAATGGAAGCCAGTCGATGTGATCATTTTGGGTTTCAGTAAAGCTTTCGATACTGTCTGTCACAGTACCCTCCTGGACAAAATGTCCAGCGTACAGCTGGACAAACACATAATGCAGTGGGTGAGCAATTGGCTGATGGGTCAGGCTCAAAGGGTTATAGTAAATGGGGTTACATCGCGCTGGCAGCCAGTCACTAGTGGGGTTCCACAGGGATCCATCCTGGGGCCAGTACTCTTGAATGCCTTCGTAAAAGACATGGACGCATGGCTTGAAGGATTACTTAGTAAGTTTGCTGATGACACAAAATTGGGAGAAGCTGTTGACACTCTCAGGGGCAGAGAGGCCCTGCAGAGATCTGGACAGACTGGAGAGCTGGGCAATCACCAACCGTATGAAGTTTAACAAGGGCAAGTGCCGTATTTTGCACCTGGGGCACGGCAACCCTGGATGTACAGACAGACTGGGGAATGAGAGGGTGGAGAGCAGCTCTGTGCAGAGGGATCTGAGGGTTCTGGTCGACAGCAAGTTGAACATGAGCCAACAGTGTGCCCGGGCAGCCAAGAGGGCCAACCGAGTCCTGGGGTGCATCAAGCACTGCACTGCAGCTGGTCGAGGGAGGGGATTGTCCTGCTCTGCTCTGCGCTGCTGCGGCCTCACCTCGAGTGCTGTGTGCGGTTTTGGGCACCACAGTACATTAAGGATACAAAGCTAGCAGGGAGTGTCCAGAGGAGGGCCACGAAGCTGGTCAAGGGTTTAGAGGGGAAACCGTATGAGGAGCAGCTAAAGTCACTTGGTTTGTTCAGCCTGGAGAAGAGGAGGCTGAGGGCAGGCGCTGATCTCTTCTCTCTGGTGTCCAATGACAGGACCCGAGGGAGTGACAGGAAGATGTGCCAGGGGAGGTTTAGGTTGGGTATTAGGAGAAGGTTCTTCCCCCAGAGGGTGGTGGAGCACTGGAACAGGCTCCCCAGGGAGATAATCATGTTGCCAAGCCTGATGAAATTCAAGAAGCACTTGGACAACGCCCTCAGAGTCATGGTGTGAATTTAGGGTTGTCCTGTGCAGGGACAGGAGTTGGACTTGGTGATCCTTGTGGGTCCCTCCCAGCTCAGGACATTCTATGACTCTATGATACTATTAGCTATATTTGCAGATAAAATGCAGAAGTGCCTCTTTCCTCCTTGTGGAAGTACACTGAAATTTTCCATGCATTACAATTAAAAGCTACATTTTGGTCATTTTGCAATAAAATCTAAATTATATGTTTCTCAGAATAAGCTCTTAGCCTAAGACAGGTACGTTTTGGATATATTAGTGTTATAGATATTGTTCAAATTCTCCATCTAAATTCAACAAACAGGTTAAGATCAGAGTTAAAGAACAGAAGTTTAAGCTTTCATAAAGTGTAACATTTGATATTATACTTAGTAAGCACTTAATTGTCTTTTCACACTATATTACTCCATAAATTAGTACTTTCCACTGAGAAATTGGCCGTCTAAAAACAAGGGGAATTTTGTTTTTTTTCATTCATTAACACTATTCTCCAAATGTTAAATTTTTAGTAAATGAACAGATAAGTTTCTCTTCAGCTATTAGGCGGTGGTTTAGTTTGAGTGTTACCATATAACCTTTTGACTCTTTGAATAACAATACTGCAGAATGCAAGGTAAGCACCTCTGGCAGGCACATTTATATTCACTGTTTTCCTCCAGTAACCTCCACTCATTCTTTACCAAATGATATACATAATCTGAAAATCAAAATTTATTCAACAGAAGAATTCACCCATGAATATCTTTCAAAGTCAGAAACAGGTCTTATGACTGAATTTTCTGGTATTCTCATCATGCATGTTTCATTGTAAAAAGGATTTTAAAATAACAACTTCTGTTTACAGATTCATACATCCCTACACTGATGACCAACTGACTTTTGAAAACTTCTCAGGGACAGATCCAAGGCCACTAAAAGTGAATCTGACCAGCAACTTGTTCTGTTTGAAATTAGAAGAAAAATGAAGCAGATCATAAGAAATTAATTTTCTCTGGAGTGGTCTGACCGCAGCTGACAATTCTGTTGGTGCCACTGTAAACAACTTGCACATGCATTTTTGTCACATTCCATTTTTACCAGCCAACTCATACTCCTACTCAGTCTGTCCTGCCGTTCATACAGCTGTCTGCTGAAACACTTAGACACATCTAAAGTAAAACTGTAATACTGTCAATGCCACAAGAAGCACGAAAAAGAACTACTCTTCTCATTCAAAGGGTCTTCTAACATGGAGCAGGAATATACCCCAAACTTGTACATTCTTTTACAAATGCCTAAGTTTTTGTATATAGGACAGCTTTGACATCTGTTTCAATTACATGTTTACCTGAAAACCAACAGCTGGCCTTTTTCTTTAATTATTTTTTTATTCTCATAACAAGAAATACAAAGGGTCTAAAAATGTCTTATTCCCTTTGTTTTGTTATAAAAAAAAAAATTGAACTTCACCCTGCTTTTCTCTTTTAGTTTTCATACCTACATTCCTCTCTATTTAGAGCCCAGCTTTCTTTCCCTTAGGCTCTCTCATTCAAACTCTATAGCAACACAAGAGCTGCAGAAGACATTCTGGATGCTGCAGCCTGCCTGCCCAGCCACGAAGCCCAACACAGCTCACTATTGTTTCAGCAGCACAGGGCATAGCTGGAGTCTTTCTTTTGAGGGGGTGCTCCCTTGCACCAAACAGCTGTGCCAAGAACTGAACCACGATTTCTCAAGCTTCATGAGATATGGATAATGGGTATCATTGTCCACAAGGTAAAACAAATGACTTTTACTACTTTAAAGAAGTTACAGTACTCAGGCAACATACAGTCATGTATAGGGATTTTCATTTGTTTTGTTTATTCAGCTGAACATTTCAGAGTAACTTGTGTATAGTTAGCCAAGTTTTAAAAACAAGAGAAAACAAACCAGGATAGAATGTCATTCAATTGGTAACTTTATTCCCTTAAATACTCTGGCATTTTCTGTTGTTTTTAAACAAACAAATACTGCTTTTGTAGAGCGTGAAGGTCTACAGGCAGAGGCCACTATGGGATCAAGGTCTATACCCAACAGCAATACAGCAGTCACATCTAGGGTCAAGACTAAGGACACATTTCTTCACAGAAAAAGCATCAGTGTATGTAATTAATATATAACAGCAATTGATGCATTTCTCACATGTCCTTTGCCAAGGAACTTGAGGCATTGTGCCAGTCTGAGGCACTGTGCCAATAAAAGACATTTCCTAAAACATTCTATTACAGTAATGTACCATTAAAGCAAGTGACTTCAGAGTCTTATCGGTATCAGAGGGGAAAAAAAGCAGGAAAAGTGAGTAACATCCAAACCTAATATATAGGATGCCAACCCTGTTCATTTATTAATAGTTATTAAAAAAAGCTTCAGTAAGAATCTCAGAAAAGCAAAGAGACACAGAATAAGACTGTTCAAGGATAACGTACTTTGCACTTAGCAAATGCATAGACAGTTAAATACAAGGTACCTGCGAAGCAGGGCGTGCGTCACAAGGACAAAGCTTACAAAATGGTCTTGAATATGCTCATGGGCTTGCATAACTATGACCTTAGAAACCAGTCAGGGGCCTCTACAGATAACATACATGACACAGAGCATATGATATGTAAGCATGATAGCAGAAAGCAACCAACAAACAAGCAGCTGTAATTTGAAGTATATGGAGATATAAAGGAGTTGAGCAAAGAGAGAACAACAGTTGAGCCCCGTGCAACAACTGGATTCCTATTGACAGAGCAAAGATGAATATTATGCAAAAAATCTTGAGTCAAACCATTATTACTAACTCTCAAGAAGAGAGGGCACAGAGGGAGAGCAAACATTTCCTTGCTGCTGTTTTCCTTCGTACAGCAAAGCTTCTGCTCTGCACAGTAAGGAAGAGGTAGCTCAGATGCATTCAGCTGCTGATATTGTTAAAATATTCCCTATAGACGGAGTCTACATTGCCTCACGTATAACATAATATTGAAACAATATTGCCAATGGACATGGTATGCACATCATAGATCACTTCTGGAAATATAAACCCAGGAAATTATCAAAACAAGTCAGGTAACTGAGCAGGTAGCAACAGCAAAAACATTAGTGAGCATTTAGTCTGGTGAGATGGTGAAAACAAGATCAGTACTTGTGTATGTCTTAGGACCAGTAAAGGGGCAACAGAAAATCATCATTTGTTCACAGTTCTATGAGGAAGATGGCATACTACGATATGGATATTTGTGTGGAATAAAAAAGATGACCCTCAGCCAGCCATACAAAAAATCATCCTGTTCTTGAATAAAATTATTTGTGTCGAGAAAATATTATCCAACTCATATGCACCATTTCCAGTTGCACCATTTCTTATACGTTGTTTGCTGCAGCATTCATTGCCTGTATATTAATTATAGCTATAAGAGTCAGTGGATCTATAATAAACTGAGCTCTGTATACAATGGATGGGTTAGTTCAAAAAAGCACTCTGGAAATTAACAGAAACCTCCCGTGATGCTTTTGTAGGAAAATTTGTAGTAACAGCTGAAAAATGAAACTACCATGCCTGAGAGATATTGATAGAATTTGTTATTTTATCCCTCTGAACTTCTGTTTTCAATACTGCAATCCAGTATGCTACACTGTATTTTGATAGAGTAAGCTTTTTACATTCTTTAATCCTCAAAGCTTGTCTAACTCTGGTTTTGTTCTCCTGTGCCAAAACAGCACAGCACGGCCCAAACTGCAGTCATACCACCTGATCTAGGAAGAGCTTTGTGGTAGAATTAGGCCAGAATTGCCTAAATTGTTTACAGAGATCTGACTGTATGTAACCAACCTCACACAGGAACACTCTATATATTTCTTGGTGAGAATCAGAGAGATTCATCATCAAAATCTGTACGACAGCAACCAGATGTCCCAGAGGCTACCCTGCCACCCCAATGAAGCTAACAGAAGTCCATGTCAAGCACCTATCCAAATCACTCTTCCAAAGTCTTTCTCTCATCATACCATTCAAACTATCAACAAAACAAGCCTTAAAGAAACACAAAGTAGGAAAATATGACCTGAGCATCTACTTGGAGGAAACAAATCACCCAGAAAACACAGATAAAGACAGAGGAGATCAGGATGTTAGCTGTTTCCCTGCAAACCCATGACAATGACTCACAGAATCAATTGTACCACACAGACAATTGTTGGGAGAAAACACGATCATCAATGAAACAAAAAAGCAGCAACAAAGCACACAAAGAAGGAGGCTGTGAGCTCATCAGCAACTCCTGTTTGAAAGAACTTCATGGCTGTAAACATTATGCAACTCAGTGTAACTGTGCTGTAGGTTGAAGGAGAGGCTTAATTCCTAACGTTTCATCAACTCTAAACTTTAGACCACTAAGACATTCTTTTGGTGGAGGCTGCAATTTTGGCAGAAACAAGGGCTTAACGCTTTCTGGAAAATGTGGTCACAAATATGAGCTTAAATCCTTAACACTCTTCTCTCCTTCCGGAAAAAGCTCACTTTTGTATGATTATTCATTGGAAAAATGTCCTTACACAAAGGAAATTTTTGTAGGCCACTGAGAAGCAAAACTCTGAAGAAATATATTATGAAATCATCACAAGGTACAAGTAAAATCTAACTATGCAGAGGCTGTCTCTTAATTAAACCTTCTTCTGGAATTAACAGGCAATTCCTATAGGCACCTACTTCTTCGCTGCCTTTCCTCAGATCTCATTTTTAGGCAGGCTTCTTACCCCAAATACTTTATGAGTTCCAAGCACCTTATGGAAACCTGGGGGAAAACGAAAGCAAACCTAGGCCTAATGAAACATCAGCAGAGAACATCACAGCAGAGTTTCAAACTGCAGGAAGTAGGATTTAACAGAACTGAAACAATATTTCATGAAAAGGTTCCTGAATTGTGAAGCTTCTTAAACAGATTTTAATGTTTAAATTTCACCACTTACACACTATAGCAGAGTTATGTGAGCAATGCTTTTAAAAGCATTTACCTCTATGGAATGTGTCACAGTGCTGATAATAAAAATTTGTCCACCACATGCAGCCCAAATGGTCTCTTCCATCACAAGCAGACTTCTAACTGGCAGAACCCCCAGTTTAACTATCTTCTGAGGTTCCGTGTTCCACGTCCCATCTTCAATAAAAAAGAAGAAAGGTTATACACAACAAAATGGTAATCTTTGTTTCAAAACAGTTTTGAAAACACTGTCTCTCAAGCCTACTGCTAGAATCTCTGCAAGTTGCCACTTCAAGCTAGACTGTGATGTACATATGTTTAATTTTAGCTTCCAGGGTAAGTTTGTAAGGGTAATACATTAAAGAAAAAAACCAAAACCAAACACTCATATATTTGTTAACTGAACAAATTTTATTTGGATTAATTGATAAACAAGGAATCCCACATTGCTGTTCTGGTACATCTGCTTTCCTTTCCAGAGGAAATACAGCCAGAAAGCCATGGCTGATATAATTTTCTCCAACTCAGAAGGAGCTCACAACTGATCTATTTCAAGATGAATCAACTTCCAACTAGGACAGAATCATTTTTCATGTGAAAAGTAGTAAGCAAGATTTTTTAATGTAGGTTCTAACAAGCTCAGATGACTCTCTAAGAGCACACTGATGGAACAGACTTCCTGCGACTAGATGCTTCATTTAAGAAGGTGTTTGTTTTTTTTAAAGAAATTAAAACTTAATTTTGTGTCATGTCTTCACTTTTCCTATTTTTTTGCTCCAACTATTATCCACAGTGTTTTCTGTGGACTGCATTTAGCAGGTCCAAATCACAATCAATTATTAAGAGACCTGATAAAAACTGCATGCTGCCACTTAACGCTCTGGTCACCCTCACTTGCCATCTTGCAGATTATTTCTCTCCAAATTTAAGAGTTAGCAAAATGGGCTTTTTGAAATAGTTGCAGCTATGTCTTCTATACATCCAATTTGACATACTAAATATGTCAATAATCATTTTAAAACTTTTATATTAGTTTATTTCTACTGTAAGCACTCATTGAGCATAAAGTCTCAAAACACAAATTTCTCTCCATTATGCTTTAGTAACAACATCAAAATTTGTTAAAGTACCTGTTTTTATATTGACATAAAATATGTCAAAAAGGCCCCATTTCCTCACTTTAAAGCCTTCTTCCTGCATAAGCTGCAGAAAAGTTGTCTACTAACACCGGTTTCAACTCAGTAACCACTTACATTTTGATTGATGAGACCAAGGTAAACACATCTTCAGGCAAGCACTTAAGTACAACTTTTTTTCCTTTTTCTCCCCAATAACAAGTGCATCTATTATCTGCTTAGGTAAAGGGGTACAAAGTTTCCTGCTTCACAACAACAGCAGCAACAACAATAATGAGAAGCCTCAGCTCTGGAGTACTTCTCATTGCTTCTGCCATCTGCATGATAGAACCTTTGCTGAGTCATTCTCAGGATGTGGCTCTCTTCAGAAAGCATCTTTGTAAAAATGACATTTTGTTTCAGGCCATCAAAATAATTTTCATGATTTTAGTTTGCAAGTGAGAAGAGTGTTTCCAGTTATTATCTTGCAAACTCTCCCAGCAATGTCAAAGTCACTGTTCTTCATGACTCATATGTACCATTACTAATAAACTTCTGGAAAAGTTTTCATGTGCTAGCAACCACATTATTCTCAAATTAAATTCTTAAGTGGAGGCTGCCCATACCCTATGAATGCTTTAACCACTGCAGGCAGCTCAGCACAAAGCCTCCAGAGATCGGGGCTGCACATGTGTGTGTATCATGACTTGTTGCGTAAGTTATGCTGACTGCAGAAGTCGTAACAGCATCCAGTATGTAGCACCCTTGTTGTTTCCCTTTTAGGAATAAAACCAGCATAATTCTAGTATATTCTTAATGTCTTTTCTGAAGGATGAAGACACTGAATTCGGGCAAACAGCAGATATGCTGAGCAAGAAGCTATCTTTTCTTCTGTAGTTATATTTTCACACTGAACAACACATCAACGTACAGACAAAACCATGTACTGAACTCACCAGCTCTTCCTGTTAAATACATTCAAACTATACATTAATCTATATATAAAGCATAGCTGATACTGAAGTGACAGGTGAACAGGGGTTTTCAGGATCTCAACTGTGGACTCGAATTTTAAGCAAAATTTAAATCCATTTCAAGCTTCTAAGGTGTTGGGTTTTTTTTTAATCTGGTCTTTATGGCCCCAACTTCCATGCAACTACTCAGATGTGTAAGCATTAAGCCATGCTATTCATTTTGATCAAGTCTTATTTAAAATCATTACCTAGCTTTTGTAATAGTTTTGAGTGAAAAGGAAAATTAGTACCGGTGTCAGGTAGATGTTGATTGCAAGATAAAAATTCTAAAACATCCTACTGCAAGGTAAGAAGATGAGTTCAGTATTACCGGTTATGAATACTACCAGTGTTATGAATATTTGATTCAACGAATATGCATATCAAATCTCAGTTCTCACAATACCATTTTCTGTTGGTGCTATTGTCACAGCACTTAACAATCCAATTAGCTTTAAGAGTTCAGTGGGATTGGACATATGAAAATGGTGAGACAGAGACCTGATGCCTTACATGTTACCATGACTTCATGCAAAGAAACTGCAAAACCACTTGATACATCAGTCCAGGAAAAATTCAAAGCTATCGCTCTATCCAGATATCCTAGCCACGTGATAAGGCTATTCTGTTGTGCTTTTTTATTTCTTCCTGCAAGCACTGCTGTCTTCCAGATCAGACAGCATCTGAGACAGACTGGGGTGGGGTGGGGGGTGGGGAAGGACAGTGGGGGAGACTCTCTAGTCTGGTAATTAGGGCAGTATTTAAATGAGGGGTCAGCTGTGTTCTGCTCCTTGCCTCAGTGAATGCTTAATTAATTATACAAAGTGAAATCGCACCAGGAGGAGAAATTAAGCACTGTGCATCTCTTCTCTTATTTTGTGGCAGCCAGGGAAATCTCTTGAGAGTTAGAAGCATGGGTACAAATCCTCTCAAGCAAGGCAAGGGATTAAGCCTGGTAATCCAACATACTTCTGCGAGTGATTTAACCACAGGCTGCTGGCTAAAAGCAAGATCATTACTTCATTTTGCTGACCAAGAATTTTATCGCCCAACACCAAAATTACTTAGAAAGTGTCTAGTTCACAAGTTGACTCAAGACTTATTAAAATCACACTTTTCTTAAAACATAATTCTCTGCCTCCTTCTCTAGATCTCAGCAGACCCTATTTGATACCTGCCTGCACAGACTTCGCGTTGGACGTTGGCTATTTCATGTCACCTGTCTGATCCAAAGTTCATTGCTTCTAAAATCTAAGTGAAAAGAAGTAAAAAGAAGTATTCTTTCTATTCTACTTGTGTAAACTCCTGTAGATTCAAGCCATATTTATGTAAGCAGGTCCAACAACTGGCACTATCCATGTATTTAAAATTAGGTGCAGCACTTGCAAAAGATATGGAATAGCTTCATTTAATGTTATCAGTCCTTGGTTAGTTACTGATTTAATAAATTGATTTTTTCCTAAGAAAAAAGAAAAGAGGTGAGAAACAGTAGCTGAGATAAAACTTTTGCCAACAAGATCAAGGCATACAGTAGGACAAAGCCATTGCAAGGAGCCCAGCAAACTATTTTCTGAAAAGCAGGAATTGAGCAAATGAAAAATAAGCAATGGAGATGTATATAATGCAGCTCCTGGAGACCTGGCTGGAGAATACCTACAGGAGTGCTCACAAAAGAGTGGCTTGTCTTAAAATTCTGTTCAATCAATGCGTTGTTTCTGTTCTCTAAATAAGCACTGTTTTAGTTTTAGGAAGATTTTATGGTCATCGTTGTCTCTTGAATGCTGAAAAGCCAGGCAATAAAGTATTATTCTATCTATGAGGTAAGCATATAGGTACTGAATGAGATGCAACATGCAGTACCTATATCCTATAACCAGAGGCTAGTCTGTACGTGGAAAAATCAGTTATCTGCACGCTGAGCAAATACAAGATTGAAGCCTGACACCTGTGGAAACAGGAAGGAAACAGTGGGAGAAGAGATAGGGGTTTTCCTTCTGCTTTGTGAGAGAAGTCCATTCTCATATTAACAACACACAGGTTGTATACTGTATTTGCAAGTTTTAGATGACTTGGATCTTAAACTGGCCACATCAAAGCAGCTATAGACTCTTACTATAGATACACCAAATGCCTAGGACACAAGATATGACAGTCATTGGTAGTCTCTATAACATTACTGTAATGGAATATAGGCATCTATACGAATTGCAGGTACAGCTATCTGCAGGAATGAGATACATCTACAAAATCTGAGAATAGGGTCAAATATCAAAACAAATCTAGGGGCTCCTAGAAATAAGATGCAAATATCAGAAATTATGATGTGTTAGATTAAAATGTAAAACATGAGAACACAGTTTTAAGCACTGTTGTGTCTATGCACTAACAGATCTGTGTTACGCCACTATTTGTAGTACCCTCTGTAAGTTATATTTCTCCAATAGTTATGTACCATAGTTTATACCCTAATGTTGAACAGTGTCTTGCAATGCTTGTATTGGACTGTTCAGCTTCATCAAAGTAAGGTATCTTATGCTCATAAAATATTTCTAAGACTTCAATGTATAAGGACTTTGTTTCCATTAGTGCATTTGGTTATTAGTCTTGTGATTTTTGTGAATTTTAGAAGAATAGTTATCCTTCTATTCACTCAAATGTATTTAGATAGGAAAAGTTTTAAAACGAGGTTCATTTTATAGGACAGAATATTGGCTATTTTCTCTTTCTGTGATTTGTTTCCATAAAAGTCAAAGGAAAGTAATATTATTTTACAATAATTTATAAAAATAACTTTATTATTTAAAATTTATTAATATTTAGTGTTTTTAATAATTATAATTTGTTGGTGCTTTCAAGTCTTCATATAAGATAAGCTAATAAAATAGCTTATCTCCTCAGAAAGTCTTTTTAAAGTTTGTAGTAGTTTTCCCTTCCTTTACGCTTTCAGTTGAGCTGAACTGAACTGAACGTTTTTTAGTTAGTAGCTTCTTCTCTTGCTTAGCAGCGCTATTGATGATTTCAACAGAGCTGCCAACACAGCCCTGGGAACAGCGGTTGTCGGTTAATTTGTGCAGTGGAGCACAAACATTTTTTCCATCACATGGTACATAAACTAGCACTGTTGAGGAGTAAGATGGTAGCTACAGAAGTAAAAAGTTTAGTACACTACTTACCCCTTGGAAATAAGCTGAGACACTCAGGTCTGTTCTTTCAAACAAGGTGTAACTAGGAATGTCCTGTGCTACACATGCATATAGTGATTTTTTCCTACTTAGGCAACAAATTTTTCATGTTAAATAGCTGACATAGCTCCACCTAAAATTTGAGAGAGGGGTGGTGCTGGAAGTCCCAGCATGAGATATGCAAATAAGACTGATAGCAATGTCAACATATTTCTGGTAACAAGTACTAGGTGACACTGCTAATAGTGATAACATAGTCGAGACAACAGTATTTACTTATTTTTCAATATCACTGCTCTAGTCCTCTCCCTAACAGCTTAATACCATTCCTTACTTTTCATAGCAATATCTCTCACCACATCTACTTTAAGTGGCAATCACATGCCAGAAGTGCACTCTTCAGACACACTGGAGCAGTGCATGGATCCACCCAAACTCTGAAGTCTGACATCAGTGCTTTACATTCCACATATTCCTCCTTTCTTGCATTTATCAAAGTACACAACTGTCTTGCCAAACTGATCAAGGTATCTTGCTAATGAACCTGCTACTCCTTCACTGTTGTAACTGTTTCCCCTTACTCTTATATTTCTTTTCAGTTTCAGTCCTTTTCCTTGGTATTAATCCTCTGATTAGAGTCATGAGGCCTCTTTGAACAGGTAAGTCATCAAAACTCTTGACCAACTTCAGAGCTGCCTAAGATTTTACCAGTGAAGTCTCTCTGAAGAACGTAAACTTCTGTTCTGCACATGGCCAGAATTGCCTCAGCATTTGTTCTTGTTTCATATTCAGTTGCAATCCTCAAAGTTGAGCTTTTCTTCCTTTCATAAACCTCAGCGCCAGAACCTAGCAGTGTACACCTACAGGAACAGGCTCTGCAAAAACCTACTAGAAAATACAGCTTTCATTAAAACATGCAAGAGGCTTCCTCTTATGGGTGCATGGGCTCAGTTCTCTCTGCCAAACCACTCTTGAAAAAAAGAGTTAAAGACTGATTGAGAGGCAACAGAGCAAAAGTTTATGTATTAAATAATCCTTTGATAAAATAGAAATCTCTTCAGCTGAGAGCCTAGTGCCTTAGCCATTAGGATACTATATGAGACATTACATGTCCTATTTCTCCTATCCTATTTAAAAACAAACAAACAAAAAAGCAAACAAACAACAAAAAAAAGGGCATGATTCATCCTCAGCTTAAGAAACCGATCAGAGGTGTAAGCTCTGCACTCTCAATCACAACTGGCATTTCTCTTCCTCAGCAGCACCTGGAAGTAGGATAACATTAAGAAATGCCTTGTTTCAATTTCTTACTGGTTTGTTTGGACATTTCTCTACTCGCACAGTCACAGGTTGGAAGGGACCTCTGCAGGTCATCTGGTCCAACCCCTCTGTTCAAACAGGGCCACCTAGAGCTGACTGCCCAGGACCATGTCCAGATGGCTTTTGAAAATCTCCAAGGATGGAAACACCACAACCTCCCTGGACAACCTGTACCAGTGCTCAGTCACCCTCCCAGTAAAAAAGTACTTCCTGATATTCAGAGGGAACCTTCTGTGTTTCAGTTTGTGCTCATGGCCTCTGGTCCTGTCACTGGGCACCACTGAAAAGAGCCTGGCTCCATCCTCCTTCCACCCTCCCTTCAGGTACTTATAGACATTGATGAGATCCCCCTAAGCCGCCGCCCTCTCCAGACTTAACAGCTGCAGCTCTCTCAGCCTTTCCTCACAGGAGAGATGCTCCAGCCCCTTCACCATCTGAATGGCCCTGTGCTGGACTCCCTCCAGTATGTCCATGTCTCTCACATACTGATGAGCCCCAAAACTGGACCCAACATTCCAAGCGTGGCCTCACCAGTGCTAAGCAGAGGGAAAGGATCACCAACCATGCTGAGCGCTATGAACTTAATTCTAGGGGTGAGCGTGCAAGGGCTCGCTGCGGGTGCTGTACACATACACATACCAATCATGGGCTGAAAGGATAGCCATTGCAGTCAAAGCAGCACGTCTTTTTTATGCATCTATTCTTTCATCTTAACCAAACTCTTTCTGAAGCTACTAATATATTAATTCTTCTACTCTTTGCCACAACCATTCTGATTTTTTTATTTTCTTTTTCCTGTTTCTCTCCTGTAAATCTTTACAGGATTTTATGGAAAGGAAACGTATATCAGTGCCTAGAAGAAAGGAAGTAGCTGGAACTGACTACAGTATATCAGGAACAATACACCTATATTATATAAAGATTGTGATTTCCCTTTCCTAAGATACTTTTGTGAATGGAAGTCAAACACGCGCTGACCTTTTTTGCTGTTACATCACTCAGAAAACACATCTGCTGGGCTCTCTGCAATCATCACAAAGGGGTTTTGTTATGGTTTTTAACAAAGACAGTACAATGTACTTTTTCCTTAACCTCATCTAGAAATGTTTTGCCTGGAAATATTCCTAATAATTCAGCCTGAGGCAAACACTAACTACACAGTGTTTCAGACTGATAACTGTGCAAAAGTTAATAGCACTGTAAACAAGTTCTGAACACACAAGGTGTCAGAAACTACAGTCTGCATCACTATTCCTACATATAACAGCATTTGATGCATTAGTTGTTTCACGGTTCCCCAGACTAGTCTTCTCACCCACATAAAAGTAAGGATTATTGAGAATAATTACCAGGGCTCCTATTTTCAGAATTAACATATTAGCAGACCTACATCCTAGTCTTTCTGTGACTTTTCACAGATCACCATGTTAGCTCACATTTAAGAACTAAGTAGATTTTATGATATCAGCAGCTCATTGACTTTGCTTTTAATTTATGTTCAAATACATTCAGGCTTAAGTACTTTTTAACTCATAAGTGAAAATACACAGATACAGAGGTTTCTCAGTAAAACATGACTACTCTCCGTAAAGGAAGAAATCTCACTGTCCACCTTCAACTCTCCCACTAACATGGCATGTGTTCCTTGGTTTCCTATACATACTTCTTAGCTTCCATTTTAAATTACTTCAAGACAATACTTTCTACAGCCAGAGAGCACTCTGGATGCTGTTGATCTGATAAAGTTCTCTTGTGAAGAAAGTCAGAAGAGAGCACTTGCTGTTTGTAAACAAGCTGGATATTTACTTGCATTGAGCCATCTGAAAACACAGGGGAAATTAGAGCTATTTGGTTACTGAAAACTGAATTACAGAACTCACGGGTCTTTGACTACATACATAAAGGCATCGAGCTTCAGTGACTGAACTGATCCACCACACTTTCTGGCCAGAGAGGAAGACACAAGGATCACAGCTCTGAGACTGTGATCTGAGGTGGATTTTCATCCTAGAAGAAAGATTACCCCTTTTCATTCATGGAGTCCCACAGCAGGCTGCACAACCATTTTACCTGTGCATCCCATACATTTGACCTTCTCAGGCTTCAAATCAAGATGCCTTGTAATGCAGTGACCATATTTCATGTTCACTTAAAACTTTCCTTAATCTCCTTTATGCTGATAGACCAAAACCCCAGTTGAAGTGTATGGCTGGAAAGTAACACCCTCTGTAGAACAGAAAGCAACGCTGATGAATTGCATAAAGCTCTTGGGAGGCTGCATTCCCCCTCCCTCCTGTTTCACCACTTGGATTCCTCTGCTTGGTAAAATAGGTCAGTACTCATAAAAACACCCCTCCAGGGCTGACTGCCTCACATGACCACAGCAGCCAACTACAAGGAATAGAAGTGCTAATATGGGAGCAGCTGATTCGCACAACTTTCATGAGGCATGGAGAACTGAAATAATAAACATAGACCAAACTGTAAGGAACTGGACTACAAGATGAGTCAGAAAAACACGAATGCATATGCCCCATCTCGGAGCTTCAGCGATCCTGAAATAGACTGCGACAGGTTCTATGAATATCTAGCTGCACAAAACCCGAGTCTTCAGAGGAAGATGAGCAGAGGACGGTATGATCCTGGTCAATACAACATAACCACCGGCTCAAAGTGATTTTGTCTGGTTAACAGTTCTGCCCTGTCCCTAACACTCTCTGTAGATATGCAACACATGCATCCTTTCTTACCCATACTGTCAAGGATGCCACGCATGCTTTTGAGGTGGTCTTCTCTGGAATAAGTTGAGTGACAGCAATTGCAGTCTTAAAACAGCTTAAACACACCAATCCCTTTCAGAGAAGACGACAGATTCACTTTACTATCCCACCCAGGTATACAGAGAAACTGAAACATCAAAAATTATGTTATGAGACTAGGATCAAGGCCTCACTCCTATGCCTCCAAAACAAAGAAAAAATTGCTCTTCAGTGGTAAAAAGAAAAACTTAAAGGGAACTGAAATCTAACATCTGGTTTCAGATCAGAAGTGACAGTTCAACAGGAAACCTACTGGGCTGAACGTGACAACTGGTGACAGGGAGTCTCTTTCCCAACATTTTTTTTAGATTCTTTGTTGCTTGGAAAAAAAAAGAAATTGCATCCTGTACCTTTCCCAAACTAAGTCTTTATATGATCTAACACTGGCCATATAATTTGTTCCAAGATTCAAGATACTGAGCTTGGCTCCTCAGTTAGAGATTGGCAGGATTTAGTAGCCAAGGTATAGTGCCACACAAATGCAACCGCACTGTTTACAGGGCCCATCTCATCAGAGAAGTACGACAACCATCGTTACGCAGCTCACACTAATAAGGTACACCAGATCTCTGCTGGCTCTGCACTTTGCAAGGTTAGGTGTATATGTGCTCACACCTCACTTAAAAACTCAGGTTTCAAACTTTCAGCAAAGCCTTGCTGATTTTGAACTGAATTAACTATACATGTACATAGTACTGTAGGAAAGTTAGTGAGTTGTACTGGAAGTACACAGACAAGCGCCTGAATGAGCTCTGGAGAAGAAAGTTCTGCTTTAGAAGCATTACCTGGGATCCTCCCTTACTCAAATTATTTTAGCCAATTACTTTGCTACATACAAAACAATCAACTGTGATGCTATTGGAAAAAGGAGTCCTACTGTGAAATACATGTGCCACACGCGTAGGAAAGGCTTCTCCTATCTGTACAGTAAAAATGGAGTTGTCATTTCAAATGAAATATACAGGAATCTCTACCAATACGGAATTTTGTCTTTCATAAACACCAATACTGGATAGTTGAGTGGAATTAACATTGTGCTGTGTAAAATACAGTATACTGCCCGTTATCACATAAACGTCTGGACTCTTGTAACACTGATGTCCTTAGGGTTTAAGCTAAAGGGAACAAATCAGTTTTCATATGTATTGCATGGTAAAAGTGGGAACAGTATCAAAGTTTCTACTATCCTTCAAAAAGGGAAAACAAGTCTTTTCAGAAGTACTGAAAAGTGTAGTAACCATAGTTCAGCAGTTTTACAGAGAATTTGTGGAAAATATAATAGTGGAAAACTAATTCTGCCAAAATATACTGACATGGAAATTCCTCAGGATGTTATCAAATCATATCACTACATTACCTTCTGCTTTGGTGTAGATTGAGATATTTCCATTTACCAAGCCAGCAAACAAGTATTGAGACATATATGTTAAGCTCATAACAGTTGATTTTTCAGGAGTGAAGAAGTGTTGAAGTCGAATTTTCTTTGAGCCTTGGCAACTTTTGTAAATAGAAATGCTGTAAAAGGAAGCAAGAAAAAATAAACCTGTGAAATTATGTTTTATTTAGTTCTCACAGGAATATGCACAGAAGAGGTTTAAAATAAAATATTGGGGTGAAAAAAGATTTTGTCCTTCATAGAAAGGAGTATCTTGACCCTCCAAAATGTCTGTGTAGACAATATGCAATTACACATACATTGACATATGACAACACTATTCATATTATCTGGTCTGGAGAAACATTTATTTAATGAGACATAATAAAAATTATGCTCCAAAGTCCTTATTATGAGTCTATGTAAAACTTTCTATTAGTTTAAAAAAAGATATGGATTAAGTATTACCTGGAGAACTAGGGAAAATAGAAGAAAACCTCACTGCCAGACAGCAATTACACTTAAAATTCCCACCATTCCTACAGATTATTACAATGGATAAGTTAGGAATATGGTATAGTTACATCTGGAATTAATTGCACTTCACAAGCAAAGATAATCAGTACAAATAGATGTTGGAATTTCTGGAAACATAGCATTCTCCTTGGAGGATTTTACTCTCCTTCATTTATACCAGTTAGGAAAACCTTCAGAAATCACATTTAGTTACATACTTACGCCCTCACTAGCTATAACAAGATGTGTTTGCTTACTGACTTATAAGTTTAGAAAACATAGCTTTGTTCTTCAGTATAAATGAAGTGACGACTCAGTAAGGCCACCAGTTCAAACAGAGCAAAATAATTCATGTCAACAGTAAACAGCAATATTATTTATTCCCATGACAAATCCTGCACAGTATCACAATGCAGAAGGTTAATGGATTCCTCATTAACACTTTGTCATTCTGAAAATTTTTCAATACCTAAAGATTATGTTGTAACACTACAAAAGTAGTATTTATATTTTTCAGACATGATGTATGATGAATTGATAATCTTTCATCAAAGATAAGCTTTATTTTAATTTCAAATACTACACTGTATTTTAAAATCCTGTAGAGGGTTTTTTTTTCCTGGATTTAGGTGAAAAGGATAAGTTGAGGTCACTGGGATATCACATGGATACCTTTTTTAAAAAGAAAACATTTTCTTGGAAGTAACTCACACGATTTTGCTATAGAATAGTAAACCTAATGAATAAATCATACACAAAACACTAAAAACAAGAATCACCTTCCTTCTTCCATGCCAAGGCAAATAGTAGGCACATTAGAAGATTTTGCAAGAACATTTTCAGAGTCGAGCGCCTTATTTTGCTCTTTCAGTTTCTCCTCCTCTGGTATGTAGACCATGCAGAGAATCCGTGATTCCACATTGAAGCACTCAATAACCTTAGGGCTGGAGCTCTGAAATGAGACTATTGCAATTTGGCCCATCTGATTAGTACAGCTGCCGATCTGAATTGGAAAGAGGAAAGAAAAATAAAAAAAGACCAAGACTGATAACAGTCTCCAGGAAGATCAGCATTAACAAGAAGGAATGACTGGAATATTAATTGAATTCAACTCAAGTTATATGCATGAATATGAGTTTTCACGCATTAAGACAAACAATAAAATAATTCAGCACAAATACAAGAGATTTCAAAACATTATATACACAAAATTCCCTTGTATACTCACAAAACCAGTTGATTCTTTTTTGAAAGGAGGAATATTATGGCATATTCTGATGTTTGACTCATATGTATACACATAATGTAATGCAATTACAATAAATATCTGTGTAATATTTTAGTATCCAGTGTTCTAAGTTATCTCAGATTCTCTTAAAACAGATAATATAATATAGCTGAGGCCTCTCCTTTGCACAGTAACAGGTCTACAAATAAATGCTCTGTCCCAAAAGAAAGAGGAATTATTAATATAATCCCTTTCATAAACTGACACAGGATCCTAAACTCCTCCCTAATCCAAAACTAGGTATCATCAATACGTCCACAAATCTGTACATTTTAGGGATCTGGGAAGAGTTAAAAAACCCAAAAACCAACCAAACAAAAAACCCTGCAATGAGTGTTTTTGTATAGTAACTCTTTATGTTTTTATGAAATGAAAAACCCTAGTAAAGAGAAAGGAAGAACATTTTGTGGCAGTAGAAAGATTTTATTGGCATGTATTTGTGATGACCATTTACAAATAATGAAGACAAAATTAAATTACATGGGTCACCATGAAAAAGACCACTGGCAAAAGCTATTTCTAACTTTGACTCTTAATTCACATGTTCCCTTAAAATTGCAGTATTTTACTAACAAGAAAAGCTACTGAAATCGTTAGCGTTTTTTTTTTTTAGAGTATTGGCTATCTCACTGTGCCTGCAGGAATATCTGCATATTTGGGGTTATAAAATATGCCAGAATAGGTTTATTCCCTATGTACAAACTTAAACAGATTATTCATGGCTAAAATATTTTTAAAATATGGAACCAGACAATAGGACAGTGAGAGCTCATATGGGTTTTAGCAGCCCTCATTATAGATTACCACATAACTCAGTTGTGAATGTGCTCAGCAGTTTGGAATTTGTTCCGTGCCACACTAACAAATCACACACACATAAGTGACACCCTACAGAGAACAGCAAGATCACTGGACAAAATTACTAGCTATCCTTTACAGAATTCCATCTTAAAACAAACAAACAAGCAAGCAAAAAAAAGAGAAAGAAACAACCCAAAATATTTCAGATCCATATGTTTCTGACAGACAGAAAAACAATGGAGAGAAACAGGAGACAACCCCCTTTTTAGCTTTTAAAGATTACACTTACCCAAAGAAAACCATGTTCCATGGCACAGGAATCTGACTCTGTTTCGCCAGAGAGGTATGGTTCAGGATTATAAGCAGCACATTCAATCTTCAAAACAAAGGAAAAGAGAGAAGTTACCACATTAAAAAGATATGCCTGTTTCTGCCTAATTTAGTCTGTAATTAACTAAAGCATTTAAGGATATCAAAGAATCACAGAAGGCAAGAAGTCAGTTTAGTCTGCCCAGCTTCCCATGGTCAGGGTCAGCTGCACATGTGTTGATGCCGACACACTCCTTACCTACTCTTACAGACATTAAAAGCCAAAGACTACAAATTCTTTAGCTGATCTGCTCAAATGCTTCATGACCTTTATTAAGTTTTTCCAAATACCCAACCCAATGTCATCCTTGCTGTGATCATTAGCCTGTTACTTCTCATCTCAGCCACCAGGTACTTCCCTTCGGCAGTGCCCTTTTACATATAAGGCTGATATATGTCATGACCCTGCCTGAGTTGTGTCTTCATTAGGCTAAATTAACATTATCACTTAATTAGTTAAATTTTAAAATTTTAAAAATCATATTTTTTATTCTTGTTTTTTAAGTTCTTGATTATTATCACTCTTCCAACTGGCATCTCTCCAGCAGATATATCGGCTCCATACATGTGAGAGTGCAGAACTTTCTCACCTGAGCATGCTATTCACAGAACCACAGAATGGTAGGGGTTGGAAGGGACCTCTGGAGATCACCTCGTCCAACCCCCCTGCTTGAGCAGGTACACCCTGAGCAGGGTGCACAGGACTGCGTCCAGGCGGGTTTTGAATGTCTCCAGGGAAGGAGACTCCACAGCCTCTCTGGGCAGCCTGTTCCAATGCTCTGCCACCCTCAAAGCAAAGAAGTTTTTCCTCATCAGAGGGAACTTCCTGTGTTCCAATTTGTGCCCATTGCCCCTTGTCCTGTCGTTGGGCACCACTGAAAAGAGTCTGGCCCCATCCTCTTGACACCCACCCTTCAGATATTTATAAGCATTGATGAGATCCCCCCTCAGGCTTCTCTTCTCCAGGCTCAACAAACCCAGGTCTCTCAGCCTTTCCTCATAAGAGAGATGCTCCAGTCCACTGATCCTCTCTGTAGCTCTCCACTGGACTCTGTCCAGGAGTTCCCTGTCCTTCTTGAACTGGGGAGCCCAGAAGTGGACACACTACTCCAGATGTGGCCTCACTAGGGCAGAGTAGAGGGGGAGGATAACCTCCCTCGACCTGCTGGCCACACTCCTTTTAATGCACCCCAGGATACCACTGGCCTTCTTGGCCACAAGGGCACAGTGCTGGCTCATCATCAACCTGCTGTCCACCAGCACTCTCAGGTCCTTCTCAGCGGAGCTGCTTTCCAGCAGGTCCACCCCCAACCTGTACTGGTGCCTGGGGTTGTTCCTCCCCAGGTTCAGGGTCTTACACTTGCTCTTGTTGAATTTCACGAGGTTCCCCTCGGCCCAGCTCTCCAGCCTGTCCAGGTCTCACTGGATGGCAGCACAGCCTTCTGGTGTATCAGCCAATCCTCCCAGTCTTGTATCATCAGCGAACTTGCTGAGGGCACGCTCTGTCCCTTCATCCAGGTCATTGATGAATATATTGAACAGGACTGGACCCAGCACAGGACTGGACACAGTACAGTACCCATGCTAGCAGAGCTGTTAGCAGCACTACATCATGATTACCTCTTCTGAAGCCTTTTTGTACACATCCTGTTGATTATTTGCTCTTTGTAACAATACTACATTCTTAATCAATCCTTAACTTGCTTGTCTGTTAAAAATGACTTTTACAGACCTGCTGCTCAACTACCTCCTCAACCTGTACTTGTGAAGCTCTGTATTTCTGCCTAAGTATACCAGGCTGTCATCCCTGCATTTTTTTTTCTTTTCCCGTCATATTATTTCTCCAGGTGCTTTACTCATTTTGAATGCTAATGCTATAATCCATAACAGTCCTATTCCCTCTCAACTTCATGTCATCATGTTTATTAATGACAGTCAATTAATAACCATACTCATGATTTTATAATGCAGGCCATTTAAGAAAAACCTGAAAACTACACTAGACTCAAGATCTGTATTTAAGTCCATTTCAACCCTGAAAATCACTCAAGCACCCAGGCTCTGAAAACAGGCATTTTATGAGCAGTCATGGATTTCTATTTTCCTTAATTTCCCTAATATCCATGGCAGAGATCCCTAAAGCTTATGTAAACACTTTAAAATATGTAAAAGCAATTCATAACCATGTAGAGAATAAAAATGTTTCTGATTAGGTGTGATACTACATTTTTAGACAAGATTCTCTGTAATTCACATGAATGGTCTCATCTCAGACATCAACATCATTGCAATTATATTGCAGTATCAGAGACAATTTGGTTAGTATTAACTTAGACAACTTCACCATAACCTGGCAACATCACCTCCCAATAGTGAATAATTTAAAAAAAAAAAAAAGAAAGGAAACAAGAGGCATAAGTTAGAGTTCTAAATTCCCAGTCTACTTAATTTTCAAAAGTGCAATGAATTTCACAGATCTCCCTGAAGTCAGCAGGCATCACTGAGTGATTAGCAGTAGTAAAAATAATGTTATGTATTCCCCAAAGCAATTCAGTGTAAGGATAAAAGATGTAAACCCATAGATGAGAAAAAGAAAAAAAGAGCTATCCCTGCCAGTCTTAACATGTCTCATTTAACACCTGCTGAAGCTATCTACTTGTAGTAGTGATTTACAGTAGCCACGACAGCTAAATACATCAGTAGTGAAAGAAAAGACAGCCTGCATGCTGGATATTTCTTGGGTTGCTTGTTACATCTCTGTGTTACTTTGCATCTTAGTCAAAACCGATGTGTTTTTCCATAGTTAAACCCTGGTAGTTTAGCTCTCTATCTTGACAGAAGCCCTTTGCCTGGGGAGTAAACTTGCTCTGATGGAAGACATTGTCACAGGCTCCCTGCATCACCGGGCAGCCTGAGCAGCACGCAGAGAGATAACAAGCGGGATCAGTCAAGCAAAGGGTCTCTTCCCACCCCAAGCTGTGGCCTGATGCCCAAACTGCAGCTGAGGTTGCAGAAAATCACCAATACTTAGACCATCTTTTCCAGTAATATTGAGGACTTAGGAGCATCAGACGTGACAGCTGGGCTCACACCCATGTTATCTTTAGGAGCTGCAAAACTGACAAAGTTGACCCAGAGCTCAGGCAAATACTGCCACAAACTATTCTCCTGAGGTGACCAATGCAAAGACCGTCACCCAACTGTATGGGCAACAGACCTTCCTTTCCTTTCAGAACAAGCAGATCCTGTTGTAACTTGATTACAGGAGTTCAGCCTGAGCCTTCACAGCTCACGGCATGGACCTACGAGACTTACAAATGCATAGACTCCAAGGAAATATAAATATTTTAAGTTTCTGCAAAAAATTAAATTAGCTTGGTTATTTCACCACTGGTGACCTTAGAAAGTATTCAATACAGAGAAAGCTGACTGTTTAATACCACAAGAATGACTATGGTTCTATGGGAGACTGGAAACTGTCAGTAGCTGCAAACTGCAGCTCTGCTCTGAAAGCCAGTATCATAGGAATGGCTTGATTTAACACTGTTACACATTTCAAATGCATTTCCAGCTAGCAATTATTTTCCCCCAACATCCAGGCCTGTATACTCACACCTGAAGTTAGGCTGCCCGCTGAACTTCCCTCCTGTGTAGGCTGTCCTAGCAACAAGAGTCTGCAGACTTACTGCTTTAAGCAGTACCCATGCCATGATGTTAAATTAACACTGGGATTCTGGCCATACATACACAATTTTATTTCCATTAGCGTTTTTGCACAAGCCTAAATGACTGATGGTCAGTAAGAAATCCTGCTGATGCACAGGAAAAAGTAGTATCCCGCACCTTTCCCTTCCATCTGCTGATGTGGACATGCTGTACTTATTTTCACTATTAAGGCCAGTGGTCAATAGGACTTCGAGCTGACATATTACTTTAGGAAATGAACCACTAGGACTATTTCTGTACCATTGTTCAGAACAGAACCACATTTTATGTAAGACCCCATAAAACTTAATGTTTTTTAAATTATTTTAAAACTATTATTGTTCTCTGTGCACTAATGAAAATCAGAATTTTGAGGAGGATTCAACATAGTTACACCAGTACAGGACAGCTATCATGAATATCAGATTCCTGCACCTTGTAAGCTGCAGGTTACTTTGGAACCTCAAACACACACTTGGAAACCTCAAGACCTATTCAAAATTCCCAGCAGTTCTGTCTTCACTGAGTGATGAGCCTACATCTGAAAGTGAATGTCAAACGATACAGAAGTAAACACTATGTTCCTTAGTGCTTCAGAGATCGCAGTATTTTCATTCCTGTGACCCTCTTGGACCTTCCATTGCTACTGGTCTTACACCACAGTAGTAACTCAAGAGAACTAATAGATGTATTTACAATATGGTATTCTTTAGCAGTTATATCACAAAAAAGCAATCAAACTCATACAAAGACTCTGTGCACCTTAAACTCCTGTTGCTTGGCCATCATCACTGGCATGTGTCTAACAAGGAGAGGATGTTTCTCCTTTTTGATTTGATTCCCATCATCTTCCACACAGAACCAACCTAACAGGTTATCCTCCGCTGTAATGGAGAGAAGAAACAACAAACATCCCACAATGCTTTCACTGAATAATCACTTACACCTCTATAAAGGAATAGAAAAAAACCTGTTAGGGTTGGTTAATACTGATCAGGCTGTTCTTATAGCATATATGCATAAAATGACAGTGTAAAATGATGAGCAAAAACTCAATATGGTAGATTACATACATATTGATAATGCAAAAAAAGAAGACCTTACACTAGCAAAATGTTAAGGGTGTTCTCGTAATGAACTTGTCAGTAGGTTATCAAAAGAGGAAAAGGCACATCAAAACTCTCTTTAGGCTCTAGGAAATCTGTTTTGCAAATAGCATTTCTCTGCCTGTATAAGTGACATCACCACCAACTACTACTAATCATCATTATAAGGATCCTCCTCCAGTTTTTGTTATTTTGCCTGCCTTCAGTGAGACACCATAAAAGCACTGCATTTGGAGGATGTGCTGGTGAAACTTGCTTTCTAGCAAGTGCATATCCTCAGTGTTTCTCAACTTAGGCATTCGAAATCCCAGGTATCTTCGGAAACCTATATCCCCTGAGCAAACACAGGAGACTCATAACATCCCAGGACAGCACATTCTTCATTGCTCCCACTTAGATCAGGTTTGTTTGTGATAATCCCTTCAGTGAAGGCTACAGATTTATATTAAAAAAAAAAACCACCACCCCCTCCCCAAACTTCAGTTTTACATATCCAGCTACAGAAATATTGCATTACATTAAAACTATACCCAGAAGTTTATTTCATGCTCAGAGAGCTAAATAAATGAACCCAACAGCTTTACTGATATTTCCTAGCTAAAATCATTCTGAGCTAAAACCAAGAAATTTGAACCTGAAGTTCAAAGTTTAAAAAGTTCATAAGATCTGAGAAATAAGTTTATAATGGAACAACTTCCTCACCTGTCTGTTCTGTAGTGTATCTCATTCTTATTGATTTAGATATAAAAATTAGTAGAGTATCACAGACTTCATTAAAATACTGTAGAAATTATATTCCTTCATAATGAAACTCCCATCCTACCTATAACGTCATTATGTTCTAGTGATACACAATAGCTACTATGTCCTGCACCGCAATTTTAACATCTGCAGATAGATTTTCACAAAAAAAATTCTAAAAAAATAAAAATGAAAAAATTACACCGTACATTGAGAGCTATCTTAACTTGATGGGAAATTTAAGTAACTAAGAATTACCAAGGGCCAGCTTAGCCATTTGTAAATTGTTGATCCAAGACTGTTTGATGGCAGGAGTAAATGTATTGAACACAGCTGTAAAGAAAGTGGGCCGCCCAGATCTGCAAGACAAAAAAAAAAGCCACTCTAAATGCACTGAGAATGAGATACAATCAAGGCTAGAAATGTTGAGCAAGATGAAATGTCATTATTTTCTAACACTTAGACAACTGATATAAGCATGCAGGCTATGATATGCCATACGCCCGTCTTCCTACATTTCACATGAAATGGTATGAGAGGAACACCTTTCTTTGTGAAGGAACGTAGCGGTGGCGGTTCCCCTTAGCTGTCACTGCCACAGTTCCTCTCTTGCTTCTTGCATCTGAAACGCAGGACTGAGGAATGGGAGAAATACTACAATGCTGCCCTGGAACATGCAAGTTGCCAGCATTGTGGCATGACAGCAGAAGTCAGAGGCTAACTGCGGAGACAGAAGAGGAGGAAGAGCAACAGATTCCCAAATTTTCCTTGGTATATCTGTGCCTAATACATACGCCCATTTAGAAAGTTTTGTAATCAAGATTACTACTGACTTGTCCTGTTTTCCTGGGAGTTGCAGCTGAATTCTACAGCGATCTGCCGCTCTGATTTCATCTTCTTTTTTCAAAATCAGTTTTTGTAAACCTGAGGTCCAGTCATGCGCTACAGATTGGTTTAAGTTCTGAAAAATTAAAAAAAGCTATGATTCAACGCCAGCCTACTGGCCTATTTCCAACAGGCTAACGAAGGTGATCTCTGCATATAACAAACAAATCTTGGCACCTGGGCCTCATTTAGTCCACATTTGAATCATGGATAATTTAGCCATATTTGTAAACACATTTCAAAAATATCTGTAAAAAATCTGCTAACATTTTATCTGATGATTTAATCTCACATTGCTTAGAGTCTGATGATACACAAATGACATTCCCAAGCATCTGTCAGATTACGGAATATAAATTTTCATCAGGTGTACGCACTACTTCATTTCAATGAATAGTTATACAGAACCCATAAATTTTGCTTCTAAAGAAGATCTCATTAAACTGTCTACAAATCATACTGCCAATATGTTTTTGTTCAAATCTTTGAGCCAAAATGTTTACAGAGCCATCAAGAAAGCTGTGTGTGTGGTTGGAATCTGTTTAAGTAGGATGCTGAAACAATAACCCTCTGCTAGCTAAGTGTTCGGTCACAGAGGGTAAAAGCACACCTGCATGACACTTAAAGCATCAATAGCAATGAGCATTCCTACACAAAAGTACACTAATTTTCCACAGTCAGAATTTTATGAAAATTGAAGTCTTTGTCAAAAATAGAGAAGCTGACCTCATTCCTCAACTAAACTGTTCTAATTATATTACACATCTCTACCTGGAAACACTGACTGAATTTTAAGTTTTCAAAACATAGTTGGCTCTGACTGGCAGTACAGGCAGAAAGGGTTTGTGTATGTTAATGGGTGAACGTCCTATGGTATTTGTGCTATACATATTCCCAATAACGCAGCTGAAATTCACCTTCAAATACTTGTGAAACTTTGTCCAAAAGTACTGTTTCCATGAACTTTCTTCAGAGTACATATTTTCACAAAACATTATGTTTTATTTAATGCCCTTGACACTGAAGACAAGATATTCCAAGGGAAACTCAGCTTTCGTATACATATGTAACACACACACAAATATATTTACAGCCTATGGCGGCAGTTAGGAGTTAAAAATTGTGCCTGAGCATAGGTAAAGCATATAAAACAAAAGGCAAAAGCAATTTTTTTAAGTCTTAAGACTGTGGAGAACTCATTCTGAAATTCAGTGTTAAAGTACTATATCTGTTTACCAGAATATAAGCTAAATAAAAGGGAAGTGAACAAAGCCAAAGCAAATTACTTTCAAAGTTCATCTGAAAATTCTTTTATATTTTTGTGATTTGCACTCAGTTTTAAGTACAGCTTCCCCCAAAAGCCAGGATTATGAGCTCAGAGGGGCATCAAGAGCTTCTTCCAAACAACCATCATCCTCCTACTACCTTGTCTAACTGCAAGAATCCAATTTCTTAAGATCAAAATGTAACTGTTCCCATAAGCTTATCAGCTACTGAGCAAATGCAGACACTTGTAGTATCCACCTACACTTAAAAACAATAAAGAAAAACAAGATTAGAAAGACAGCTGTAATATACTTCGAACGCTAAGCAGTTAACAGTAAATGAATTACTAGAAGTAAAAATTATTACACTCTTTACAGAGAGAACTAAAGAATGTCTTGCACAGATGCCTAGGGGGAGGCAACTATGCTACTTTGCAACAGGAACATGTTTGAAAAATAAATCCAGCTTTGTTTATTACCTGATAGTTTCCTTTAAGGCTGCCTATTAATTGACTAATTTGACCAACTACATTCAAGTCATGTAAAAGGTTCTGCAGATCATGGTACAGTTGCCCTGGTCCCATATAGAGCTTGTCTAAAATGAATAAAAACATAAGGTTATATATAATAAAAAGACGTAGCTCTCAGCTGAAGGAGGAAAGCACGACAAAGATAATATTAACATATATCACTATTTCTTAACAGTATGAAAATTAAGCTTATCAAAATTGGTGATGCTCTCTCTAGAATGTAAAAACAACTAATGCACCGATGTGCAGCTAGGGTCTTCATTACTTCGGAAAATCAGAGTGGTTCATTTATACATATAACATTGATCTTGCACTTTGCTTTTCCAGGTGTTTTTTATGTCCCTGCAGACAGATAATTCTGAAATGCGTCCCAGGATATAATAGGTAATGATAGTATGTTATCACATATTAGCTTTGCATGTACAGGTGTTACCATAGGCATTTCCTTTTAGCTCACCTTATCATTGCCTTTTATAGTTACAATTAAGATTCAAGTTTGTTCACCCAGTATGACGGAGAGGATTATCTGTAGTTTTGAGAAGCACGCACTAGAACTGTGACGAATATCGAAGCTTCACTGGCCCCATAATCTCTCGCTGACAGGGAGGTTTTGCTTCGCACCAAGCAGCAGACTCGCTGTTACACCTTAGTTTAAACATTCTTCCTGAAGGTTGCTTTTGGTCACGTGACAAAGCCAAAAAATTTATTTGTAGCATTCACCATGGTGGTTTAAAACTCCAAATTTGTTTAATCGATTGCAAGACAGTTCTGGATGATATATCCACATCCTAACTCTTAACAGGGGCCTGCAATTTCACTGAAGCACTTGAATGCTTATTGCAATCACGGTTACGTGAAAAAAGGATCTGCACTGAGGTCAGCAACAAATCTTAACAGCAGCAGAAATATTTTCCCCTAACCATCAAGAAGTAAATATGTTCATAAGATAACACTGACTCAGAAAAATATTCTGATTAGTAGGATAAGCTGTCTATTTAAATGCACAAAGCCTGCAGAGAACCCTGCTAATACATGCTGACTCCCAGGCACGATGTTAGGAGCGGGATGGCTATGTAATTCTTGCGGAAACAACACTCTCCCTCTCCCCTTAAAAACCCCACCCTGACTCGTACAGAGTCAGCATGTTTCGCTTTGGCTGAATGACAAAGGGGCCGGACTATCTTCTCAGGAAACCCCTGCAGATTATTTACCTCACGCAGTGTAGTATCCAGACTACAGATCCTTCACCCTTACGACAACTTTGGAAGCTAGTCTGGAGCAGAAGGATTTCACAACCCTCTGTTGGCAAGAACACGATCTAAATATAATGCTGGCTACCCGCTCTGCAGGCAGATCAGGAGCACGGACATGAGCCATGCCACCTGGTCTGGCTGCCAGGGCGGATCGGTGCTGGACACCGCTAGCACCACCGTTCCCGCAGTCTGCTACAGGGACCAGCGTATAAGCCAAAACGCAACAAACCAAAACACAAAGCAATCAAAATAGCATAAGCCAGAATAAACATGAAAATTCAACACGCAGGAGACAATTCTTAAATCACTAGTATATTCTCAGTTATGTATCAAAATAACTATTTTCTAAAGACTTCTTCCTATTTGGAGGCATCATACAGATCGAGGCCATCACTGGATGTTTTTCTTTAACACAATTCACTATATTAAGCTAGGAGTCTGCCTTAAACTTTGAAGAGTATGAAATTTCAAGGCTCCAGGGAAACGTTAAGGATTACTTTATCTCTGAATTCTCCATTTCACTGCAGCAAAATACAACATAAACCTGAGATATTACACATTCGCATAAAATTTCAAATTATTCTCTTGCCTTTAAATCTTCTGGTAAATTGAATCAATGAAAGGATTTCTGTGCATTGCCCTTGAGCACTAAACAGGGGAATGACTGCACTTACTACTACTTACCCAACCAGAGAATAGATGCAACTTTCATCCATCCTTCTTTGCCTGTTCTAAATGTTAATTAAAAGAACAATCTAGCCTTTCTTATCCTTAAAACCAAATCAGTCCTTAAGAAAAGATTGTTATATTTATTGGAAACAATGAAAAGAAATGACTGCAAAGTAGACCTAAGTGTAAATTTTTGAGATTATGGTCAGCAGAGTATGTTTGCAGATTTTAAAAAAAAAAACCAAAACAAAAAAACCAAAACAAACAAAAAAACCAAAACAAAAAAAAACCCCACCCCACCAAACAAAAACCCAGACAAACCCAAAACACCTTTCTGGAACTGCAGACTACATACTTCCCTTAAGCTGCATTTTCACTTTCTTCAATTCAAATCCTTGAAAAATTAACATCTAAAAGTTGCAAACGCTTCTGCTAGCTTACACTTTTCTTACTAACATCTACGATAATTGCAATTTGTTAAGCACCAGAATCACTAGTTCCTAGACACATCAAATTGTTGATTTCGATGGGGCTACTTGTAATGAAAGGGGTTGGTCAATGTTAATACAAGTCTGGTGAAATCTAGCCAAAAGCCATGATAATGTGTTCGGCACTGTAAAGAACACAAATGAAATCAGTCTTGCCCAAAATTTCCGTAACAAAAAGAAAACTTCTGCAAAAGAAAATTTAGACTGATTAAAAGTAATTGGCAGTTTAGCTGAGTTTCTGGCAGAAGTCCATTCACTTACCTGTCTTTTATAAACTCCACTACTAAACAAACCAAACTGCTGCACTGGAAAACATACGACAAATATTTCTGAAATTTATCCTTGTGGGTTTGAACCAAGAGAAAATTTACTACCACCAGGCTGTGAAAAGCTGAATGTTTGTGAAGATTCCCTTGTATAGGACGGATATTTTCACTCAAGTGAATTACATTATTTTTAATTTTTAAAAGCCAGGATCACTCCTTACAGCTTCATAAAGACAAAGTTACCAGACATTTTATTTTATTCTTGAAAGCAGGTTGGAGAATAGACACTAACCTGCAATATAACAGCAAACATTCAGGGAACTCAGATGCTGCAGGACTTTGTGCCATGGTCTTCAGCTGAAGCCATAAAGAAAGCTTTAACTACTTACACAGATGGACTTGCCCTGTGCAGTATATACATCCACCATGCCTGAAAAGAGCTGTCCTCTACAATCCACTTCCTGGAGCTTCAAATGCTCTTGCAAATATCCTTGTTCCAGCTTTGGAAATAAGGCATAGATCTTGAATTTCATTCAGTAATTGTCACCCGAGTCTCTTTTGTCTGCACCATGCATATTTTATAAGCTTTTAATAAGTCAGGATAAAAGGATGCAATAAGAGTGTCAAAGCAAATAAACTAACCTGGCATGTGAAATTATGTCACACAGAAAAACCAAACAGAAGTCGTTTTAGGCTCATTCATTAAAGACCACGTTCTTAGCACAGGAAAGGAAGCCAAAAAGCAAATCAATAAATAATTACAAAGAGCCTGCTTCCATCCTCTGGTGCTCTAGAAAAGACAAAAGGCCCACTTAAGACGAAATTTTAATAGTTAATCAAGGACTAGATCAATAGCCACGGCTAGTATCATTCTTTCATGGAGGTCCTTAGTGGGTACAAACTGGAACAGAGGAAAATAACAAGGCTTCAGAGATCAGCAATGATGGACTCATAAGAGAGTTCTCTGAGAACTGACCACTTGGTTTGTGTCTGTCTTGTAACGAGTTACAAGATATAGCAACTTCATCTCTGAACTGGGTCCTGTAAAGCTTACCCACAAGGTCTTTTAAAACAGGATTAGCTTCTTGGTGGTTCACAAAATGTTGACTACCAGTTGATCTGGCTTAGAATTGTCTGACAGAGGGTTTTTCCTGGGTGAAGGAGGTGGGGGCGGCACACTAATCTGTTCATCAGTTGCATTTCTCAGATCACAGCCAAAGACTGGCTGCTTCAGCCCACACATGTTCCCTGACCATTCGATTGCTGGCTATTTTGGGGTGGGTGTTCACTCTTTCTTTTTTCCATAGAAAGCACTGAAAAACTCTTGGCTTCACTCCAAAGCAGATACATGGTTGGTTTCTTTTTGTACTTTGAAATGTTTTGCAAAAGATAAAGCCATTTCCTTCCATTTCTAAGCCACTCTTGTTAATTATCAAGCTCCAAAACAACTTATTTTTCCAATGTGAAAAAAGCCCTCCATGAGTTTAGAGAAGATTCTCCCCAGCTCTACACATCCCACGTGTTATAGAGGAGGGTATGCCTGGGCAAGAGAGGGGGCAGCATGCTTTACTGATAACCACATATGTGGCTCTGGATGCAAGGTTTTTTGCATTCCACCTGCAGATCAAGGGTGAAATCCTGGCCACATGTAAGTTAGCAGGAATTTTTTTCATCAACTCCTTTGTTGCTAAGATTTTACCAGAGGAATTTGTGCCTCCCTGCAACAAGCAAGTTTACTGCCAACGACCAGTAATTCATGCAAAATACCTAATTCCTTGCTCAGCATTATTTTGAAATATATTCAAGGTTAAAAAAGAAAACAAAACTGCCACTTGCTTTAGAAGGAAGAAAGGAGGTTAAAGTTGAAATTGATTTTTGCTGCTATATAAAATTGGGGTGGGAAATTCTGCTTTTTGTAACAATTGCTCCTTAGCCGAGATATATTTGAGTATAATACTAAACTCTTATTTTACCTGCTAGTTTCCCAGTGTTACTCTCAGCGCCGCAGCTTTAAATTCACCAGTTTTGCCTAGTTTGAAGTAATCCTTATAATTGAACCAGAAGCAATTTTAGCCCATTTACATCCAAACATTTGCAAAGCCTGCAGGAAACTCCCTGGGTGTGGTTAAACTCAGTTAACTTGGCTTGGGCAAAAGTGGGATTTGGAAGGTTGTGCATAAATATACACATGCAAGAGAAGTGTCTGTGCTTGGGTGTGGGCAGAGGGGGAGAATTCCCACCTCTGGCAGCAGCCTGCTTTCTAGGGCACACAGCCAGCAGCCCTTCCCTGCACAGCCAGCACAGCAGCAGCTACTTTAATGGGCAATGGCAGAGCAGCCGCTCCCTTGGGATCGCTGTGTATCCGGTTCATCTAAAATTTCAATTCTTATGGGCACCACAAACATATTGGATATTAAATCCTGAACTGATCATGCCCTATTCTTCCCTCCAAAGAATTACTAAGGGGCACATTTATTTACTGTGGTGATTTCCTCCTTGTACACATTTTCCACTGGCTTTTGCTGTGTGTTCTGATTCTCACTTGCGAATTACTAATTTATCACAGATTTATGCTACTGAAGGGGAAACAGAAAGTGTTGCAATGCCTGGGGTAGATGCAGTCACCCATAATTTAAACATCTATTCCTGGGTAAGCTCAGGTGGTCCCTTCCCATACTAAACTCCCATTTATTCCCAGTTAGGAGGACTTTTTCACGTAATAGTATTACATAAATCCAAATGGCATGCAAATAAAATAAAAGCCTCATTCAATGTACTCTCAATATTGCAACTATTCTTGCAAACATTTCTGTATTGTTAAATTATCACATTAAAGCCAAAGGCTGTTAATAGATACACTCCTGTGTATCTCTTTTAATGCAAAGTATCTAACCTCAATAAGATCTGCCTTGACTATGATTATAGGAATAACCTTTTCCCCACATGGTTCAAAACCACAATACAACAATGTAAATTGCTTTGAAAAAAGCCATATTGACATGAAGTGACAACTGATGCGTCATGGAAATTCAAGGTCCTTAGAAAGTGTACTTTGCTTCTGAGAGACGCAGAGCCCTGAAGTCAGACCAGGTGTTACACGAATCGATGCCCACAAATGCTCAGGTGAGAAAACCACAACCAAAACTGAGAGAGGCTATTTTCTTGACTATAGTTCCAGCATTACTGAGGGGTAAAATGAAATTAATAATACGCTCAAAGAACATGCCACATTTGAAGACTACTCTGAAAGGCTGGTAGATCCCAAATTCGACTTGCCATTTGCAATCTGGTCTTTGAGGCTGAGCTCATTTGTATTGCTTCCTCCCACTGAGCCATCTGTGTGCATCCAGGCAGTATACTGAAACATCAAGTGTTATGAAGGGAAGAGATTTGGAAAAGATTCAATCCTCATCTTGAGCATAAAAATCACCTGGGATGGAGGGAGAAGTTATATGTGTGGGAGGTAACTTTTAAAATTGCTGTGTCTGAGGAGGGCATAACAAAATGGTACTTGTGTAGAATTACGCATTCAGAACAAATAATAAAAAACAGGTCCCTTCCACAACATTTAAGTGTACATTTAAACACAAGAAGCTTGTACAATGTTTTGGAAAGCCAAGCATCATGATACCAGATGAATTCTTGGTACGTTCATAATAAACTGGACAGATTTCATGAGATTGTTTTTCCTCCGTTTGACAAGATTTCTTCCCCATAGCAGCTGTAGGACATTTGTCCTGTGGGTGTTGCGTACCAGTGTACCTGTAGGAGCAGGATCCAGTACCAAGTATAGCAGAAGAATTCCTCAATTGCAGTAACTGAATTGTGGGCCTTCATTAATGGTTTCTGGTTTTCCTTCTTTAAATTAATTATCAGAATCTTCAGAGATCAGGAAACTGTTTTCATTCAGATGTAACATTGTCTCAAACACTCTCCATTCTTGTAATTCCTAAGGGTGGGCATCAAACTGAGCAGTGGGATGCTATCAGCCTATTGTTACTTGATGAAAAAAATCAGTGAAACATTTCCAGGACAATCAAAGTTACATTTAAAACATAACAATTGAACAGTTCCAACTGCACTTAAGTAGTTTTAAATATATTACTGCTACATCAGCATAGTTTAACAGGTTAACGTTCTCCCTAAGGAGGTCTAGTAGAAGTAATTTTCTCAGTGCAAGTAGAAGAGACCACCTTTACGTGACATTTTCATACACAAGCCATCTATTTCAGCAACAGATAAACAGAGCTGGCAAAAAGTTATGAATATTGGGAATACCAGGAACACTGTCATTCATTTAGCAGTTGACACTGACGCCCATTGTTAAGTATTATTCCCTTTTCCTTTACAAAACCCTTTGCACCAGGTTTCGCTGGAAGGCCAGTGATGAGGATCCCCTGCTGCACTGAAACCTTCTCTTGCACAGAACTTGACAAATCCAAGCACCAGCTATACACAAGGAAGGTGCCTCCGTACCTCTGATACCTTCTGCCTGGAAATTCTGTATGAGTGTTAAAGCCAGAGACAAAGCAGATGAGATTTTACTTTTAGATGCTGAACTACAAGCTTCCTGCACATTGTGTTATGTAAGCAAAGCCCTTGACAGATCCCCCAGCACCACCCTCCTATTTGTGTGTTTTTACTTGCTCACTCACACTGCTCCTGTTTCCATAGGCACTGCAGAGAAGCGTGTGAGTGGGTTGTGTTTTCTCATTTCTCCTCTACAAGAGCATTTTAATAGTCAATTGGAATTTCAGTAAAATAAAAGTAGTCTTGTGAATCCAAAATCCTGATTTAAGACGCAAATAAGCCCACAGGTCAGTTTAAAGTTCATAAGAGAAAAGCAGACTTTCTGCCTTACCCCTGTTTGTTCTTTCATGCCAAATCCAACTCATCATTTCCAGAGTTGCATGCTCCCAAAAAATCTGAGCCTCCATAGCCCAACTGTAGCTCACCTGAGATTGCATCATACTCTCAGGTCCAAACTACACAAATATTCAGAGAATGGTATCAATCTCCAGGTTTGGAACTTTAAGCAAATGGGAAGTCAGGAATGATCTCAGAAAACAAGAGCTTAGTTGGCAGCCATCAACGAAAAACTGAGCAGCTACTCACACGTAGCTTTACAGCATAACCCTTAATCAGGTTTAGTAACCTGGTGCAGAAAAGAGCAGCACAAACACATACATAGTACTAAGTGATAAGCAATAAACCCCTGAGATTACTAGAACACAAACTAATTCAGACATGGGGTAAGCAAGCCTAATTACCGATATAGTCAGGATGAATCATCATCATCAACCAACATGAAGGGCATTATCATAAACATGAAATGACATTATTCAGTCTAATCATACTTTAATCATGTAAGCACCTAAAGGTAATCTTTATGATCTTAATTACTGAACCTGATAATCTGAGCCTCTAAAACTCTTTAATGTATTTATTCTCACTGTCATACAAGACAGGGGAGTTCTGCAAGTCCTAATCACAGACAAAGAACCAAGTACCACATGCCACCCAGTACACACAGAGCAGAGCTGGGAAACAAACCTCCCAAGTCTCAATTCTGACAAAGTATTTTTAACATGCTTGACTTCCCTGCCAGCTGTTAATACCTTGCTCTCAACTGGTAATTACATGAATGCTGACACCTGTCTGGCTATATGCTGCTCGTATCATTTGTGAACACCAAAAAACCAAGTTGCACAAAATCTACAGTCCAACCACAAAACTGCTTATTCACACAGCTTGAGCAATGCAAAGATAAAATCAACAGCTTGCAACTGCAAATAGAGTAAGGTATTAAATCCATAGTGCTATACCATTTGTAAGTAAAACTATGCAAGAACACCAAGGAAACGCAAAGCCTTTTGAGAAGGTGAGAAGTAACTCATATATTGAGGGCATGGCTTCAGGATTATATTAAACTCCAGCTAATCCTGACTGCGCAGGGAATTTCAGAGATAAAATGCCATAAATATTTTTCCTGCTCACTGAAGCAGCTGTGCTGAGCCAGAGATGAAGAAGGAAGTGAAAGCAGTAGGGAACACAAGGGACAAACACCGGAGCCCCAATATGCTGACACGTGTGGACCCCACAAGCCCGGCTCCCCAACATCACACTAGGAGGGACAATGGTCAGGTGTATTCCTGGACTAACATATCAGAGCAACTCCAGTTCCTGGCTCTGTTCCCACAAGGAAGGAAAATCCCGGAAGCAAAGAGACTTTAGAGTGAAAGAAAAGGTACCATGGCTCTTTCCTCTTGCAGGTCCCTAAGAGGAAGGCTGAGGGCAGCACAGACCTGGAAGCCCCATGCCCTCCACAGAACCTGTGGGATGTGCCTGCATGGGCACGAAGGGCGAGAGAGGAACTGGAAGCAAGAAGATAAACACTGACATAAACAGGCAGTGAAAGTACATATGTGAAAGTGTTTAAATGATGAAAGTACTGCAGAGATATCGAGACAGATCTGCAGGTGACTGTAAAGTGGCCAGGCTGCTAGAGGCTTACCTTCCTCTTTCATACTTACTTGCTTATAGCTAGGTTTCTACTCATTTTACTACTATGTGTCAGGACGTGGATGAGACCCTGGCAACACAGAAAAGGGTTTATAGGAGGTGAACATCAAGTCCTGAAATATAAAGAATACAAAAGGCAAAGAGAAGAATCTCATCCTAAGTGGGTGAGACAAACATGTAACACCTAATTTATTCTACGCCTAATCCACCAGCTAGAAACATGTATCCGCTTAACAAGTGAATTATTTAATGTCACCCGGTTTGCTCAGCTGAACAGGCTTTTTCGAGTCAGATTCACTTAAAGTCTCTGGTCTTTCATTTGCGTGTATCAATGATAGTTTACATTTATGAACATACTACATCTCCTTTAGTGTACAGTACTATTTTCAATAGTTTTAAAATAAAGGTTTACATTATTACTCTATACATATTTTGCTGAGATGGAAGTTCACCTAGCAATTCATGCCACATCATCCTTTTTAAAACCTTATCACCAGTGCTAGGGTGGATAAGCCACTGAATATTTAGTCTTGCTTACCCTGGACATTGTAGTACGATTGTCCAGCCTTAAAGTGATGATAAAGCTGACTTTTTTTCTTCCTCCCTCAATTCTGTACTTCTCATTAGACAAACCAGCAAAACCCCCAGCTTTAATGGCAATAGCTATCCCAGCAGCACTCTCTGTTTTTGAGAGGAGTTGTTCTTCCACAGAGTGAGACGTTGACAGGAACACAAGTGCACACTGTAGCCCATCAAACATCCCTACCTGTTTCCCTGGCAACACTCAGAGACCTGCACGAAGTGACTGCACCAAGCAGAAGGAAACTCGGAAGAGAGGAATCATGCCCACGCTTCAGCGTTGTCACTACTACATTTGACAATAACAAAACCCACAGGGATCAGAACCACAGGTAGAGTGGAAATGTATCCCTGGAAGTCTGACCAGGAAAGGAGAGAAGCTGTGGTTTAGCAGTGCTGAGGTTTGATCTCAGTTATGAACTGTAAACTTGTGAATCAAAAAATAACACTACAAACACGGCCATAGACATAAATGTGCTAACCTGTTTTTTCGTTTTGCTGTTATCTCCTATGCTCATCACTGCATGATATATAGTACAGATGGGTCTTGCTCATTTTCTCTTTCGGCCTTTAGCCATATGGCTCAAATTAAATGGTTCTTTGCTTAAGTAATAGGCTATGCTGTGTATGGCTCCTAATCAACATCATCAGCAGCAGAACACTGCTGACAGGCACTGATTTCCCACCTAGAAATGGCAGGATGCTTAGCTCTCTGCCTTTGCTTCTTCAGAATCTCTGTAGTCTGGTCCTCAAATAAAATCACTGTGAAGACTTTTACAGCTCACCACAGCTGTGAAGTGTGAAATAGCCAGCAGATAAACCCCTTCAACTACTAAAGATCATTCAGGACAAAGCAGCATATATTAGCAAAACATCAGAACAAATTCATTAATTGCTTTAGATGTTTACAGCACCTAAAATAACAAATAAAGACAGAAAATTCACAAAAAAAAAATAGTTAGCAAAAACCTAGTGCTTGAATAGTCACTGATTATTCTTTCAATTCCTCTATAAGATAACATGATTATCAAAGATACCAATTTACCTGTGGGCATGTTTAAGTGATCTGTGGCCTCCATTAGACTTCCTTTGGACACATTAGATGTTTGATGTCCTTTGAGTGTTTAGGGCTCCCACCCAGAGCACAGCATATTTTTTATATGGGGAAACTGAGGTACAGAAGTAACAAGACTCATGACATACAAGTAAACCCGTGATGGAGCAAACACTAAAATTCAGGAGCCCATCAACTTGATGTCCATTTCCGCAGATCCATAATAAATGGGTTACCTATAGGTATCTTGGAAAAGAGCAAAAGAGAAAAAGAAAGGAAAACCAAACCAAGCCCAAATGTGAACAATTGAATCCATTACCTTCAGTAGTACACAAACAAAGGAGATGAAATCAATGTAGGTATCAACACACCAAGTGGAAGACCAGGATGCACTACTTAACATTACATAAGGAAGACATGTAATTAAGTGTCTCTTTTTGAGCTTTTCAACCGTTTATAACCTAGGGTCATGCCCATATTACATAATACTTGTGGTGAGTTCTTTTCAGGTCTTGAATCACAGTTCTTGTTCCTTCCATTTAACAACCTCATCTACCATTATATAGTAAGAAATGAAAACTACTTAAGTCAAATGCTCCCATAACCACCTAAAACATGCTTGAAATACCTCTACCTCTTACTGAACTCCATTAGACAACACAATTGTTGCAGCACAAGTAAATCAAAACCAAGAATATACAACTTCCTGTTCATGCCAACAATATTGCTTTTTTCCTATATTAATTCAACTTTTCAGTACTATGAATGTGTCTGTGCTTCCACACATGGACCAGTTGGGAAGGAGAGGAGAACAGCAATAGCCTACCAGAAACAGTATGTGGATTTACTAGGGAAGAACTTTAGCTCGCATCTTTCTGCAAATGTTTCTACAGAAGAAAATTAACACGTCGGGTCTCTTTGGCACACAGAGTTAAGACAACTGCTTCCACAGGAACCATCCAGTTGGGATGCCAGAGACTCATACTCACAGACTTTCAAGCAAGACTAACTTCAATACATGAAACAGGACTTTGCTTGATTTGCTCAGAGAAATGCGATCTGATAAACATGCTATTTTTTTCTGAAGATTGAGAATTAGAAGTGTTTTCTGCTTTAAATATCATTACAGGAAGCAAACACAAGTTACAATTGCACTCCACTAAGAAACAGTATTAGAACCATACAAATAAAGGACTCTGCCAAACAGCTGAGATTTCAATCCTTCCCCATGTTCATAACTAAAGAACTCATAGCCTACTTTTGGTGCCAGGGGAGAACAACAGGAGTAAGGCAAAAGCACATCACCGACAGGAGCAGCACAGAAGAATAGACTCTAGGAAAATTTTCCTGCTTTCCTGCCTACACCCTCAGGCCACACAGTTTCTCCTGCCAAAAGACAAAGGGCTTTAAGACATGAACTTAACAACCCCTAAACGTGTTCTCCTCTAGAATTCAGAGACAAAAGACTGGTATGCAAAGCAGAACCGGGTAAAAAACTGCAAACTGATGATTTTGCCAACTGAAAATGAAGCTCACACAGCCCTTGCTTTCCATCTTAGAACAGTACTAAAGCATGCCCTGATTTATATGTACTCATAAAACCTTTCAGCCTTTTAGCAGTTGCATATTACAGCCTGAGATAAATTCAAATTCAGCTATTAATTTCTCTGTAGCACCCAAAGTTTCCATCTTTAAACTATACTATCCTTTCTTGCAGCATCACAGAACGCCGAAAGCACCAATTGCATTTAGCCAATAATAAATAGCAAGATACACTTACGACAGTTACCTCCTCATAAAAAGGATTTGGGCAGAGAAAAAAGTGCCATGATTAGAGGAGCATAACCAACAGCCAGTAATCCTCACAAGGACACAACCAGAATCCGTCAAGAACCCTTGCTAATCACAACAGTAATGTGAGAATATCAACATTACAGGGGTCAAGTACTTAACCTGGTGTGCTGCAGATACAAACCAACTTTTCTCAGTCCTCCAGGAATGGGTGAGGTAACCCCCCTACTACTTAATACTTTTAAACAGAATCATCATTATTCTGTATCTCTCCAGTTCCCACAAACCGGAAATGAGAGCTTAAAAGTAAGGTCTGAGACATGGTTCTATGTTATGGAAGCAGGATTTTGCCTGCAGCATCCCACATTGTTCTTGATCATTAGATGTTACTAAAACCACATTCTGCGAGGCCACTGGGATTTCACCACAGCAGTCCCTTGGTATACTTCGAAAAACAGAGGGAAACATAACTTTATGATGACTGCAAAGTCATGCAGTTTCAGGCAGAGAACAACAATATTTTGCTGGTAGTGCTTTGTAATTTGTAGTAAATACCAAATAGTCTCAGCAACTATGTGATACTACCATAATAAAGATTCTGTCATCATCAACTATAAAATATAGGATCTTGGTGGATATAAACAAACACACAGCAGTGAACTATTACACAAAGTCTTGCCAGTCTTTTCTTTTGCAGGAAGGCTGTACTTTCTGAGCTTCTGCAATCTTTAGCAGCCAAGAAGACTGGAACTAAGGGGGCAACTCCACAGAATAACTAACAGAATTAGGTGTAAATTCAAACTTGTCTATAAAGACCAATTCGGAAAAGTCTGCATTCAGAGTAACAGCTAGTGCAGACACAGCAGGACATGCAAATAGTAAGGCTACGTTCTTCCTCTTTCGTGACTGATTATATTCAGTTTAGTTGGATCACTTGGCAGAAAGGTTTGATTAAAGCTGAGGGAAGATTTGTTCATTTGTATAACCAGTATCCTTCATATTCCTTAATTCTTATATTTGATCCCTTTTATTAGAAGACTGAACTAATACAACAATCAGAGCCCACCAAGAGAACAATTAGTTCAGCTCATCTTTTATCTATTGAGTACCATTTAACCTGAAGGTTGAGACTACAAACGATGTACAAAGTAATTTCATTTTCTGTGATATTGTCACCACACATCATGGAACTGAGAAACCTCAGAGCCAAGAGGTTCAAGTAGGTTCTACAGGACTGTTTGGGTGAGGGTTTTGCTTTCTCCCCTCATGTTCCACTTCTCCATTTCATCTTGCTGACAGGCAAGGACTTGATCTAATCAGCTGTGAAGCTGCTGCGCCAAGTTGCAGTAAGAATATTCAACAAGCGGTTCCTCCCACACTCACCTATGAGAGGGACCCCCAATTCTAAGTGATACGCTCCCTTATATACACTCCTCTCAGGGTCATGCATAGAGCAGCTGGTAAATGATAATGTAAGAGCTTTAATCTCATTGTCTAAGGGGCCCATCAGTGCTTAAAAGGAGTTACAAGAATGAAGTCATCCTGGAAACTGAGACATAAGTACCTATAAAAATTTTCTGTGGCTATTTACAAAGGGAGGAGCAAGAAGACCTCACAATAACCACCCTGGAGAATACGGGGAGTATTAAATGCTGCAGCGGCACCTCACACCATTCTGAAGTATAATGTTTATGTCTCCCTACAGCACAACTGTGGGAAAATTCATGTGGCCAAGGGTGCAATATTAAGTAAGTGTAGTGTGAAATTATGCCCAGAGCTAGCACTGAAACCCATGTAAATTTTAGTCCATTAATAGGGATCACAGTCTAAATATATTAAATATACTTAAAAATACAATATTTAGGCAAAATACAAGATATAAAAATAACTCATTACATATGAAAGACTAGCTACTGAGTCAACTCTTGAAATTCATACACCTTTTGTGGGTAGTTGACAGGCCTGTAGGAGGGATTAACAAGCACAGAAAGAACTTGCAAAGTTCAGAGCTTGAGGTCAGTTTTGGAGAGAGGCTAGGAGGAAACTACCTATTTGCATATTGTTTCAAAAGTATTAATTAAAATGAAAATTTAAGGTTTTTTTCCTGAAGCACTTGTTACTCTGTTTGAAGGGCGAGATACTATGGGCTTGAGAGAAGTCAATTCTACCCTGCAGTAACGACTCGTTATTCCACAGCAATGGGGAGGCTGGTCATTTCTGTTGAGAGAAACTTCATTGCTTTAACTATGGTATAAAGAACATATGCACAACCAGCTACCATGGGACAGATGGCACACCACACCAAAAGCACCTTTGTGCATGCCCACGCACATTCATGCTTTAAAACTCTTTATGCATTCATGCATAAAACTAAACCAGGACACATACAAGTAATTCACGTTGCAAGGCAGGAAACTGGCTACCACTTTATGGATTCTCAGTTTCTAAAGAAAGAGGTTGTATTACTGTTCATGTTACAGAAGTTTTCATGCACAAAATGCTCCCTTTGTTTTCAGTAGTCCATTGAAATTCAAACATGGATTTTAACAAAAAAGTCTGTAAAAGTCAGTAACTCCTGTCACTTACTTGGCTTAGAGTTAATGATGACATTTTCAGCAGAATGCTGGGGTGGAAACCTGCAGTTCTCTCCTTGGCCTTCGCTGCTGCCATATTCTATGACTTCCACTTGTCCCAGCGGTACGCTCCACTTCAATAAATACCTCTGGCCAGTTGTCACGGTGCCACTACTTTCATAGGAAGAGCTGGAAGGTGCAAAAATTATTGCTGAGACAAGCAATTACGTTTCATGGCATCCTATTTATTATTTTAGCTTCTAAAATCTGCTGCTTGTCAGTCTGAGTACCATGCACAACTTTAAACAAATACATGCATCAGGCTGACTTTTGTGACTGACCTTTCCTGTGAGTGCAAAGAGCAGCTATGCAGGTGCAGATAATCTTGTTTACAAACAGCATAGGACTGCCAACAGCAGTCCCTACATTTCTATAACAAAACATAAATGACCATCTCAAGATCAATGTGCATTTTGACATCCTTATACAAGCGCTTAGGATGATACTGTGGCTCCATCTTTTCCAAATTCTTTTGGATTGTGCTGTCCTTCAGGACAGTACTTGAAACAGTGCTAAAAAGAAGTAACTGCTACATTTAGGGAAATATAAATGATGGGACCTTTGAATGACTACTGGCAGCAGGGAGAGCAACACAGCCTCCCAAGGGCTCACAAGCTAACATTTCTGCAGAGCCCCACAGCCCAGGATGTTCTTTACAGCAGACCTTTGCAACTGCTGTGGCTTCCCAGAGCAAACCCACGTGAGCTGCTGTTGCTAAAGAAGTGTGTATCACAACAGGCGTTTCAGAGGAAACAGCATGCTGAGGAAGCTCACTTGGAACAGAAATGGCATTAATACTCCTTTTCCTTTGTTTCCTTCATTACCTTATTCACATTCAAGCACATCGAACAAACACTTATTATAAGGACAGAAGAGATGTTAAAGTAAACAAAAAAGGTTTACTTCACAGAAAGCATGACTGAAATAGAGAAGTTAAATGCTTGGGAGAAATCAGCAAAAAGTATTTATTGTGAACAGTATCTTAACACTGGCATTCAGCTACTCAGCTACCTATTCAGAACACAGCCATGCTTTTATTTCATTCAAGAGGCAGTATGAACAAAAACCACAAGTGCCACAGCTTAAGTAAATATTTATAAACTCTTGATCTAGTTCAGAGGAAAGAAAGCAAGACAAGTCAGGACACAGCTGTTCAGTCCCTAGGGATAGAATCCACCCCATCCAACTCCTGCTACTTAAAAAGTTAGGTCTCTGGTTAGAGAAGGTCATCTAGACTACACATGAAGAAGGACCTTTTCTGAGGGTCATGTACTCTGTAGAAATACAAGTCTTCTGACAGCTATACAAAATTGCTCTGGAACCAATGGCCCCCAGGTTCCTGAAACATCTGACTACTTTTTCTGTAAAGGCTGGACAAAAGGCGGTTAAGAAAAATGAGCTGATACATACTGTGCAGTTAAGTGTCAAGTTTCTGAAGAAGTCTACAGCTCCAGGGTAAATCTGCAGGCCTGCACCTTGAAAGCCACTGCTATAACAGAAACCTAGCTTAGGTAAGATGCCTAACTTCTGTACAGCTAAAATGACTAGAAATAAAGCTCATCCTACATAAGCCCAACAGGCAAGCGGTACATTCTGTAGCATACACTTATTTTGAACCAAAGATTCTGGACTGGATACAGGTGTCATACGTGAAATTTGGCAGTTGATTTCCTTCAGTCCATAAATATATTTTGCATGACAAAGGTAGTTTTTTCTGCACTAAAAATCTACGAGCAGTCCATGAATTCATGGAGGAATCCTGAATCCACACACACAGCATGCAGGTGGACCCACCCGCAACTGAACACCCCAACGAAGTGACAAACCCTTTTTTCCGCTGGTGAATAAAGCTAGAAATGCATTCAACTATTTTAAAACCCCACTGATATATAAATAAGCAGCTTGGAAAGCAAACCTTAACTGCTAGAGAAAACCACAACTAAATTTTTTCAGAGTTAGCAAACCCCCATGACACATGCATGCCCAATTACCATTCCAAAGGAGGTTGCTCAGAACCAGTTAATGTCCGTGGGAACAAGAGTGATGCTAGTGATCACCAGAACTGTTGACTTAATAAGGAACCCAGAGACTTGGCATAATCATGAACTTTTCACATGGAAAACAAAAACAGACTGCACAGTTGCCACTTTAGTGACAATTACAAAAAAATCCAAGACAATAACGTCATGGAAAAGATAAAACGGTTAAAAGCAATTTTCTCCCAAACATAAGAAAATATCCAGGTGTTACTACAGAAATGAATAAATTGTAAAGGAGTAGAAAGTCATAATTCCTACAATAATTGGACAGAAGGTTGTGCATTTTCTGAAGTGTAGTTATTACATGGCACTTCCCACTCACTAACATGAGACCATGCATTCACACAATTTCAAAAATATGTACTCTATTCATACTTCAGTAATGAACTAAGATATCAACTGATATTATGCTTAAGACAAGCTGTTCTTGGAAGATTTTAATGGTCCACATTTCCTCTGTCAGAACATACCATTACATAAGGCAATTTATGATACAAGCACCATTTGAAAGTGAGTGTGACCTTGGCATACTCAGAGGTATAGTAACAGTAATAATTGCAGCCAACTAAAACACAGAAGGCACTATGAAAAAATGCTTCCTTCCAAGCACATCAGCTTTAATCCTTCAATGTTTGGTCTCAGAGATAAAAAACCCTGCCCCAGCTGGAACTTTGTTAGCAAGTTCCAGTTTTTTTTCTGGTGACCTCCATTAGCTTTGTGGTGGTTTGTTTTGGGTTTTTTTTGTTTGTTGTTTTTGTTTGTTTGTTTGTTTTTTAGTTTGCAACTGGTGTCAAGTTACAGATTTGCGTGTGCGCCAGTATCAATTTAAGGAAAAGGAGAAAAAATCCTACTCTGGCATGTCTACACTCTGCTAAAGACTAATACACAGCAATAACTAAACACTAAAAAGCACATCTATCTAATCTCCAACTGATTTAATTTTCTTTACTCTAGAACTTCTAAACACCAGCAGCAGTTTAGAGGATTGTAAGAAAGCTAGTTATCCATTTAATATGACTACTGCTAGAAATCAGTAGTCACAGTAAAAACAATAAAAAAATTCAGTATGTGTAATTTATTCTGGCTGAAGCCTGAATGATCATTTAAAAAATATGAATCAAGCCTTACCGAATATTTACTGTTGCACACATCAGCACATCATTTAGCATGAAAAGTCGTCGTTCTTTGGTTTTGATAATTTCTCCTTTGTCATTGTAAACTGTCTCAACCATATCATCAGTCCGTATGAGGTATCTGTTTCCACTGCTCAGTAGCTAGATTTTAAAAAACAATCAACATTGTATATTATACATGGTACATCTAACATCTGGTGCAAAAAATAAAAGAAAATACAACATGTTATCACTTGCCATCCTAGTACAATTGTTTGCAGGTGGATTTGCCAAGTGAATTAAGTCTCTTTACTGATTTGCTTTTCATTTAGAGAAACAGCAACTTCTGCTGCCAGCAATATGGCCTGCAGGGGTTTTTGGTCTTAATATGGAACGTAATTGCTCTGAAAATCTTCCACACTGATAAAGGTCCCCTAGCAAAAAAAAAAAAGCATAGCTTCCACAATTTCTGTTGTTTTCTTCCCTCATCCCTTCTTTCACAGCCAATTTAAGTGCTAGGCACAGTCCCAACCATCCCAAAGGGAGAAGTAAGGGAGGAGGAAGAAGACCACTCCTGCCTGCTCTGTCCACCTGGGCTCATAGAGCTGGCTGAGGAGCGCAGCTGGCAGCCTTCCACAGGCTGCCAAGAAGATAACACGTAGAAAAGATGTATGGCATGTAAATCAGTCCTGCCATTTGTCTTGAAGGACTGAGGATTAACACTGTGTGCAAGCATGAACTAATTCCTCATAGGTCAAATACACCTCTGTAGTGGCCAAGAGAACAAAATTGTCTCTAACTCACTCATTTCCTACCCATCCACCTCCTCTACCACCTGCTTCACCTTGCCTGGCATTGTTCCAAAACTATTAAGCCACGAGGCACACAGGGCCCTACATAATTCGAAGCAACTATCCAGGTAGAGCTTAATTTGTATGCTCTGCACTGGAGGGACAAGATTTTACAGTTTATATAGACTAACGAAAGCAAACCTGTACCACCTCTTAAAACACACATTCTGTGACTTGAACTCCTTTAACCATTTGTTGATGATTAGTAGCTGCTTCAAGAAGCAGGAGTATGAAAACTAGAAAGTAAAATGTCTGAACCCATCTTCTAAAGCACTTAAAATGGAAATACCGTTCCAGTATGACAATAAATTCAGTAGCCCATTTTTTATAAATAGCCTAAAACAAGTGTGTTCTGGTTGACTACTCTCTTCCCTGAAAACTGTTTTCACGCGTCACAAACAAAAATACTCCTTGCGCTCCTTCAGCATGTCCCCATTACTCATCCCAGAACAAGTCCAGTATAATCATCTGTAACTTCACGAAAGCAATAATTGAAGTATTTATGCCCTATCTCATGGGAAAGGAGGAAATATGTATGATGTAAATAAGACAGGCATACATGTATCCACAGTACTGACAACTACTGACAAACTCAAAAGAAGACTGTTTCTTTCTTCCTACTGAATATCTTCCACAGTTCTCCAAAGACATTTCTATTGAATGATCCGAATACATAAATGAAATAGACTGGGACGTTCCTTAAAACAAGGAAGATGTTGGACAGATTCAACAGTGTATCTTGAACTGCTGCATAGCAGAAGCACTGCAGTATACGGAACTGGTTCCTTCCTTTACAGGAGTAATTCCTCAGTTCCAGAATAAATTCAAAATTCAATTTTTACTTTATCAGAAGATGTGCATGAGACTTTACTACAGGACAAGAAAGCAGCTTTATCTATACACTGCCAAAGAACACTAATACTGCTGCTGCTGCTGCTATTTCAGCATGTCGCCCATGCGACTCCAGCACACAGTAGTTTAACCAGTGAGCCTATTCAGTCCTGGAGGTAGCTCACGTCTCACATCTACCACTAGAATGACCCCACAGAAAAACCTCAGGCATCTCTTTGGTGTCTGTTCTAAAGATTGCTTATGGCCCAGAAACTGATAATATACTAACTCTTCCATCACATGTTCTTGCTTCCTAACCTTGTTCAGATAACGTTCGTTCATTGCTTTTGCTATTTGTTTTATTTCGCAGCGCTGATCTGCATCCCTTTTCCTTTCATTTAACTTCTCTGCCAGTGTTTCGAGTTCTGTAAGAGCCATCTGTAGAGGTAATCTATCGGGATGTCCTTTATTAGTGTTCTTCAACATATCCTGAGGCAAAGCAATAAAACAAACAAACAAAAAATTTAAGAAAATCAGATTTAATTTCAAAGTCAAGTTCAAAAGATTACAGGATGTAATGTTATTGCTACATTCTTTAGCCAAGTACTACTAAAGAACAAGACCGATGAACACCTAATGAACATTCAGACAGCACATCACTTATTTTCCTGAATACCTTAGTATTTCTTAAAAAGATACTGAATGGGGTCACATACTCTTATTTACATGAAGAAAGTACAAAGGAACTTGAAAATAAGTGTAAAAATGCAAATGTAAAGGTAAATTAAAAAATGCACACAATGTTAAGCACAATTTGAAAATCAATTGTAGTATAATAGGTAGGTGTCTGTAAACAATGATTTAAAATTAAACTTTTCTGATATTTACTATCATAATAATATTGTATTATCTTTATCACTGTTGTTATTCCTCACTAAAACACTGACAGCATGGTCATCCCAAAGAAAGAGACATTACTTCATGGAGGTTGCAAGAGCCTCTAAAAATCTTTCCCTTTTGTTGGCATGCAGTGGAACTATTTGAATGAAGTTTTTGCTTCTTTCCCCCAGCACTTAAAAATCCCTACGTATTCACTATGGCTTCCTGCCACAATAAACTCCATTTCTTTTGCTAACTCAAAAACTCTCGCCACGACTACGCATGCTCCCACCACAACTACCTCTGCTCCTTCTCCCACACTAATTCCTAGATCTGCATCCCAAAGCCTGTCCTCTGCAGCACGTGCAAAACAGCTAACGCACTGCGATAGACCTGCTGTGGTCTGGAAGGTGTTAGAAACAGTGTAAGTGGCCTAGAGCAGGTCTGCGCTGGGGTACTGTGCTCTTCCTACAGCTCGACTCCCTGTTAAGAAGAGACCTGAGGACTCCCTGCCAAATCCAAATTTTCCATGGGAAGGAAAACAAGATGCTGCAGGTCAGAAGGAAGCTGCTCCACACTCCAGCAGATCCTGTGAACCAAGTAGACAGGACGAGAGAGTGTGCTTTTGTTCCACATCCCACATATATTCTGAACTATCCAAGGCATGAATTACATCATCTTGTATTTTTCTTAAACGGACAGTAATGCCACAAAGTTCCTAGTGGTGTTTTGAAGTGTTATTAGCTAACGAACTGACGTGAACAAGTAGCACATTTGAACTACAGCTTTACTGCTAAGTGACTTAAAAGCTAAATCTGAACTAGCAAGTAATCTACAGTAAATCTAGTTTACTGAGACTTTCCTGCAGTGTATTTATTGCCTGTCCCTGCAATCAGACTACGAGATCAGCACCTTATGATGCACTGAATCTTTTTCTTTGTTATTGCTCCACGATCCAGTGGTCACTGTAGTGTGCTCCTCCAGCAGAAGACAGCTACCACATAATCCCACAAGCAAACCACTTAAGAATACAACAAGAGCATCCCTTTGGTAAATATTATTTACCTGCAATAGCAGAATGAACTGTGGAAAGCGCTGGATAGGTTTCATCATTAAACCATACAGTGTAATTCGATCAGGGCTTGACTCCTGGCACTGCTGCAATGTAAGAAAGCCACACTGTTTACTACTGTGAGTGTATTTCCATCAGTTGCAGAATGAAAGGAAAACATTTCCTGAAAATTCTTCTATGTCATTTATGTTAAAATTAACAGTCGTACTGTAAAGATTCCATTTACTATAAAGATTTAAAAATATTAAATCTTTAAAAAAATCACTATTAAAATGATTGCATATTACTGAACTGAAATCTCCTCCTTAAACACTACTGGGATAAAGCCGCACCAGCAATGCAGCACCTACGTATACACTGATACAGCACATTCATGCTTTTTACATAAGCACTGCATTGTAACATCTGCTTAACTTCAAGCACAAAGGGAATGAACTTGTTTGAAGTCTTACATTTGAAAAATGTAAGTGATCTGTTGAATTATAGTTCATAATGTATGATTGCTGCTTTGTTTCTTGGGGTTGAGAGACCATAAATCTCTAACTACCTATGTGTTTTTAAGAGGAAATTTAAGGAAAACATCATAATCTCAGTGCTATGCAAACAAAAAGAAGATAATTTCATTTTCTTTATTAAAAGAAACTGAGGAAAAGAACATTGATTTATGTTTGGAAAGAAAAACATAAGAATCCATTATTTTGGTTATCGGGACTGGCAGATAAAACCAGACAAATTTCATTTGCATGTTCAGAAAAGCCCTATTTGTGTAAGACATTTCAGCATTTGGAAATATTTTGGCCAGAATGACAGCTAACCCAAAACAAGGAGAGTAGAGGAAATACTCAATATTAAAAACAAACCAAACCCAAACGATATTAAATTGGTGTTGTGCTTAAATTGCTATTTATTGCTACAACTATCAGCTTCACAACAATTTGTTTCCACACTTGTCTCCACAAACACCTCATTTCCCCAGTCAGCAGCAGTGAAGATTCTGGTCTTCATTCTGGTGGGCAAAGAAAAAAAGGAAGGTACAGAAATGTCTTCTGTCCTCAGAGTTCAGCTGCGAGTCCCCAGCTCTGAGCAGCACCAGTGCTGGCAATGACAAGCAGTGATGAGAGGTGTAAGTTATGCCTCTGTTGGATCAATGGGGTTTTACCAGTGTGAGAGGTATGAAGTGACTATGCTCACTAGAGAATTTGATCTTCATGGTGCCTAAGGCTTCTAGAACATAATCCTGTGTAGCGCTGGACACACTCCAAAAAGCTGTTAGTTAATTTTAAGATCTGAAGTCAGATTAGGAATGAGCCCCCCTGCCACCCTGCTCTAGGTAACCTAAGAGCTTCACTATTTAGCTTGCCTAGGGCACCCAATTTCAGTGTTTGGTGGACCACTGCAACAGACAGGGTGACAGCTGAGAGGCACAACTCAATCCAGGACTCTCAGGGAATGGGACAAGCAGAGCTTCCAGGCTCTCTGTCACAGACAGCCTAAAAGCTTTGCAATGGATTTTGTGTACCTTCTGTAAGGTATCATCCCTAGGGATTCACAGCACTACTACTGCACGTACCAGGCTTTCAATGTACATCATCAGAAGCATCGTATTCATCAGGGTAGTGTGTATGCTGCGCAAAAATTTTCCATTTCGACCCCAAACTGGAAACATGATTTTCCAAATACTAGCAAATTGTTGTGGAACAGAAATCTAGTTACATTACTCTACACAATACAATAAAGAAGTCTGAAATAAAATAAATCCCAAATAAGAGGAGGCCTCAGATGGTGAACTATTATTTGAAGCTCACCTGCTATGAAAGAATCCCAGTGTTTTGTCAAGTCCAGTCATGCAAACACCAATGAAAACTGATCTGAACAACAACAAAACCACTCTGCGCTTCAAAATACATCCTAGATCTAACATGTTATTATTCTGAAAACAGAGTAGTGGAAGTGAATTCTCTGGGGATTTTTTTGTGCCAAACCCATAAAACATAAAACCAAAGTCCTTAAAACAGTCACACAATATACAGTATCTGCAGTCAAATTTCCTCCTAACTTATAATTTATACTGCCTTATTTATATCATATGCCCAGCTGCTTTAAGATTGAACAAACTCACCTTTAAGAAGTCTAAAAAGGCAGGTTTGGTGGCACATGTTTTCTTGAGAATCCCTACTGCTGTACTGAAGTTGTTTACATATTCGCTGTACGCATCCAATACCATAGACTTAGAAAACTGAAAACATAAAAGGGTAAACCTTAACTATAAATATAAAAGATCCCTGAAAGCATAATTATCTAAGCCTCTGACCGTTAAGGACTCGCCTTGCTCAGAGCTAAGGGTTTTGCTTGGCCTAGTGCTGGATCTACAGAAACACTGGTGATGCCCAATATAACCTTTCTGTAGAAGACAGGTTGGAAACCTAAAGATGTGAATTACAAAATATAAATTTACAGAAATAGCTTCATCTTGGCTACAACATGAGGGCAGAGCCTGGGACTATGGGCAATTAAAGTGCATCCACTAAGATTCAGAGCAGCTGCTGGGATCCCCTGATCATCCCACTGCTGCCTATCTTCCAGAGTGAACCAGCAAAGTCCCAGGGCCTTCACACTCCATCTTCTACTGGTAAGGGTTTACCAGGAAAGCATACAGATTGTGTGGCCTGCAAACAGCCATGTGAAGGGCAAGATTGCTGCCCGTTGCCTCCTTTGTAATTTTATCCCTCTCTTCTGCAGAGCTGGTCTCGTTAATGCTACCTAACTTGCTTCAGTCAGAACAAGACAGGTTTGCTTTGAACAGCAAATCTTTAGTAATCTTTTCATTTTGACTGAAATGGGGTCAAAGCACTCAGAGACACAACCCAGCTGTCTTGTAACAGGCATGAAAAGGTGGTAATTTCCAGCAGCCAGCTGGCAACAAAACAAACTACTCAAACCAGGAGAGAGGCAGCCTTTTCCAATCACACACTCATGGTGGGAACAATGTCCTTCTATTGACCAAGGCCAATTCTTGTTTTCTCTAATTTAAAGCAGTGGCTAGTTCAGTCCTTTACTGGATACTTTCCTTCCTTTAAGAGTGGAATAGTGTTTTACAAATGCTCTTTACTTGTGCTCCAGGCTCTGGTCAAATCCAAGAATTCAGGACAACACTTACTGTGTTTTTTTCTACTCCCAACAAACACACTATGTATGACTACCTACTTTAAGAGATGCTGAACCTCAATCTCACCTTAATTTTGGTGGGTTTGTGAATCTCTATCTCCTTAGAAAAAGAAACCGTTTACTTAAAGGTCTGAAGGCTTCATCAAAGCCTGAAAATGTTGCCCACAATCCTTTCACATCTACCAACCAAGCTGAAGAGGTGTTGGTGTCAGTTTCCTTACCAGGATGGTACATACATACTCTGACAGTCGCCACAGGCATTGGAGAATATGGCAATCACAGAAATACAGGATCACAGAATAGTTTGGGTTGGAAGGGACCTGTAAAGGTCATCTAGTCCAAACCCCCTGCAGTGAGCAGGGACATCTTCAATTAGATCAGGTTGCTCAGAGCCCCGTCCAACCTGACCTTGAATGTTTCCAGGGATGGGGCATCTACCACCTCCCTGGGCAACCTGTTCCAGTGTCTCACCACCCACACGGTAAAAAATTCCTTCCTTGTATACAGTCTGAATCTACCTTCTTTTAGTTTATATCCATTACCCCTTGTCCTATTGCAACAGGCTCTACTAAAAAGTTTGTCCCCGTCTTTATAAAGTAGCCAAGTTAGAGAGATATGGAGATGGAATAACAAGCCTAAATTAAAAACAGATTATCTGTTCAGATGCATTTGCTTACTGAAGCAACAAAGACATCACCAATCATTTCAACAGAGTCCCACTCAGATACACGACTCGCCAGCGCAATCTGAAACATTGAATGGCACTGAAGAATTTCCTTAATTCGATAAAAGACCATTTTGAGTTTTCTTTCACTCAATAATTTTGGTTCCATATCTGAAAGGGGCTTCTCATATTGCTGTGGGGGGAAAAAAAAAAAACCACAAATAGATTTAAACAAGCAAACAAAAAAATGTGCCTTCTACAAGCAGAAAAAAACAACTTATGTAACAGTATACACACACAAAATCTCTACACATTTGGCATGAAGCATCTGTAGCAAAATCTATGTGAGTCATACTACAGATTCTTTAAGGATGTGACTATTTTTCAAATTTCCAAATGATAAAATGCAAAGATATTAAGGTACCTCCAGAATTCTTTTAAGAGCATCCACGTAATTCTTCTCACTGTCAACTACAGAGCCCAAAATATACCTTCTCACAACCTGTTAAGAAACAAAGTTTTGTCTGAAGCTTTAAACAAGTAACATGTTTTTTCATAGCTGGGAATGCTGATGATAAAATTCTCACATTAACAAAGACAAAGCAATTTAAATACTGGAACTGCAATAAAATAGTTCTGTACCTCTTCAAACAGAATTAAATTTACAATTACTGGAAAATTATTTATTTTCAAGAACACAACAGTTATTGTATCTATACCTATAATCTTTACTGACTGTTGCAATTCCAAGCTTTTCTTTTGAAACTGGTCTTCTAATTTTAGATTTATAAATTCAAGCATTAATATGAATAATAATAGGTATAGATTATGTTGGCTACTTCAGAGAATTGCTGCAACAAAATAGGTAACCAGTTTTCATAATCAGTCTTCAAGATTAATTTTCCTTTTCTATTATGTTTTATAAATTTATTAGGAGTAACCTGAAGGACAGACAAGCAAACAGTAATTGCCTTTTTAAGGTAAGGCCATATAAACTGTACCACTGAGAAAGTACCTGAGTAAGTCAGCTTTCTATTCTGGGCATTACCATGCATAAGCGAAAACCCCGTCTCATCTATATTCATACAAATTGATAGAGTTGTAAGAGCTTCAGGAAATACTACCATATTTCATGTTTATGAACTACTACAGGCTGTTTATCACACCTCCTTCTCCACCTCCTGCTTCTGCAATTCAGCTGAAACGCACATTGTACTCATGTGCAGGTGACATGACAGGAAGGACTGGGGAACCTCTTTGGTTTAAAAGTTAAACTTACTGTTGTTATTGATTAGATTTCTTGCTGGTTTTAAGGATCTGTTTTCACCCAAATCTATTTCCTAATCCAGCTCATCACAAGGCTTTCAAAAGCAGGACTCTGACAAAGACGGCAGCACAAGGGCAGGATCAAACCACTCCCCACAACTACAAGGGATGGCAAAACCGCTTCTTTTGCTATTTTAAGCCAGCCTAAATGACCATGAAACTCAAATCTCAGACTTGCTTCTCTCTGCTCCTGATCCCCATGGCCTCCTGCCTCCTCCAGCACGGCTGCCTTTAATTCCTCACACTTGTATTTTGCATTATTGAGTGCAGGTTATGCAAAGGTTTTCTTTCCAGCACTGGCATTTCAAAGGAAGACTTCAAAATTATCTGAGGCCTTCCTTAAAGATATATATGGTAAAATTAGTTGTGTTTAATTTGTGTTTAGAATGGATTTAGCAGTGTCTTATTTGGTGTAATATATCAGCTGCTCTGGTAAAGGATACTAATTCTATTTTTAGTCGCAGTTTGTTCTGAAAAGAATAAACATCTGTAGAAAATGTTTTTTTCAGGCTCTATAAAACACAAAATTGATACTTAATAGTGCCTACAGGTTATTGCAGTAGATAAGCACACCTTACAAGAGAGGCTTGCAGGTAAGTCATACATTTATATTCACATTTTTGCTAATAACAGTAGCATACAGACATAAACAACTCACTGTAAGAATTCAGGTTCCAGTATTAAAACAAAGCAGAAGCTATCACGACTGAGACCTAAGGCGGGACACAGTATTTAAACAGGCACCAGTTTTTAAACAAAAGCTATCATGCCACCTGCTGTTTAAAACAAGCATATTCATAAAGTCCATGTCGTCTGTGGCCGAGAAGTCCAGGTTGGAAAGGGCTTCTGGCCTTCACCCTCTCCGGCCGGGACGCCCGGGGCTGCTGTGCAGTCTGCCAACCCCCAGCCTGTGCCACAGCACAGGGTTACTCTGTCCCAGAGCCAGGACTTGTGGTGGCTTCTCGAGAGCTGCTCGAGTTTTTCCATCAACCTCAGCCCAAAGCCACATTGCCCAGCAGCCCCACCCTCCCACACACGGCCCGCCGCACCCCTCCCATTTGGTACCGTCTCCAGATGTGCGCTGCCCCTGGTATCCGGAGTGCTAATAAAGGCATTAAACACCACAGGCCAGACCAGTGGACTACAACTTCCTGAGTACAGTGTCCTTGCTTGTTTTGCAGAGGTAAGTGACATCCTCCGCTCTCCGCTGTCCACAAACCAGCCATCCCAAAGGGACGCAGGCTGGTCAGGCACAAACGGACTCTGGTCCGTCTGTGCTGACTGTTCCCGATCACCCTCCTGTCCTTCCTAACCCAGAAATAGCTCCCAGGAGCATTTGCTCCATCACCTTTGCAGGGGCTGAGGTGAGGCCAGCCTGGATCCTCCTTCTTGCTCCTCTTAGAGAAGATGAGCGTGACTTTTTTCCGGTCTTCTGATCACTATTATCTTAGACGACAGAGAAAGGCCTCACCCTCAGCACCCTTAAATCCATCCCATCTGGTCCCACGGGCACCGCTATGTCCAGCTGGCCTCAGCAACCCCTAACTGCAGAACCTGCCTCTATGCTCAGGGGCTTCGGAGGACTGAGGACAAACCTCACCAGTAAAAGCTGAGGCAAAGGTGGCACTGAGCACCTCAGTCTTTTCAGTGCCCTTTGTCACTAGGTCCCTGCCCCATCAAGCAGCAGAACCGTATTTTTCTTAGCCTTCCTTTTGCTGCCAATGTACATATAAGAAACCCTTCACTGTTGCCCTTCACACCTCACTAGCTCCAGCTGAGCTTTGGCTTTCCTAACTCCATTCCTGCCCACATGGGCAGCTCCTCCTGGGTCGACAAACAACATACATCACGACCTACACAACAATTACTAGTTTGTTCCAAACTAAGAACACTGTTTTTCCAAAAGAGGGTATATTTATTTGTAATTACCTACAAAAAACCCCCAGTGAAACTCCCAAACCCCTATGTGGAAAGAAGGAAAAGACAGCATTCAGACCGATGCTGAGATCTTACATTATAATGAGATCTTACGGTAACATAACACAGTTTGGTAGCTGCATTGTCACAAGATTAGCACTTCACTGTACTAAACACATCAGAAAAATAAACACATCAGAAAAATAAACCTCACCAAGCAAATAAAAAAAACTTATAACACTCTCAACTGCCCCTTAATTTGGTTTTTTTGCTCATTTTCTGAAGGTACTCATGACGTGACACTACAAGAAGCTAAAAACTCTCATATAGTTATTACTTGCCATAACGATACAGTAACATGAAGCCACAGGATTTATTTTCAGCCAGAATTTCTAACTGGTGACAATTTCAGCATTTTTCAAAGTGGTTTCCACAGTGACTGTAGAGTTTGAGGTGGAGAACAGCAAAACATACTCTTCTGTAGACTTGACTTTATTGGGGACAAGTTTTTTTTTAATCAGGAGAAACCTTAAGATTCAGAAAGCATTCTATTTTAAAACAGAAATCCTGGAGCACCTGGAACAATGTCTTCTGAGTCAATAAAAATGTTTAAACTCTTCTTTTTCACTCAAAACCATCACATTTAGTTTAAATGTTCAGGTAGTGAAACAATATAATTATTATAGATGACTTTATAATGCAAAACAACATTTTGCATCTCTGGCTGAATTCAGGACTGATGCAACTATATGCACACATACCAGTTTTATAAAAAACCTACTTATTCAGTTCTGAATTTGATGTCCACTTAATTTATGTTAATGCCAATATGTCTGAAGAGCAAGGCACCTGGAAGCCATTGATGTAGAGCAGAAGGGGAGGAAAAAGAGGCAGAAGACCATATTTCCAAAAGCCTACTACCTGCTGTTGTGATAATCCTTCAGGCATAGGAGTCATAATGGCTTCTGTATGCATGCAGTCCACATCAATAAATAAATTTAGCTCTTCTTCCTCCAGGCATGATGATCTATGATCTACAAATAATTTAATAACCAAAATGTCAACTTTCACGACATGTAGATTGAAAGAAGAAGAAAAACAAAGCAAAGATCCTATCATCCAAGCACAGTCTTATTTTCACTTACCAAACAAAAGAAATTTCTAAGCACCTGTGAAATCACATAAATACCGCCACTGACAGGTGCTCTAATACAGAATATCTTTCAAAGGTATCTCAAAATCCTAAAATGCACACAGCAGGAGACAGCCCATGCATCTTTTCTTGACCTCTACCCCCTCTTCACAGCCAGGAGTACAGGGCTGTCCGGAGTACAGGACATGACAACCAGGGTTAAAACACTGCGGCTCCAGGGCCAGCAGTTTGAAATAAATGACCTTTGGGAAGAAATTAAACACACTCATAACATGATCCAGCTTCAAAACTTCCATACACCCTTCCATAACTGAACTAAAATAAGTAGCCAAATATACCAAAATGTTGGCTCTCATCAGAAATGACAGTAAGAAATTCTGCATTGCTCCCTACGTACCAATTTTATGCAAAAAGCACCACCAAAGTGCAGTGATAGGTGGCAGTACACAGCCAGCCAAACAAGCAGATATGAGCAAAGGAGATATAAAGAAAGAACAGTATGAGAAACAGTATGTGTCTTAGAAGTAAGGGAAGCAGATCTGTTGGCTGGGAAGAACTCATGAGTTTATGTGACAAATTTGTCACCAGCTCCTTGCTGATTCGGTAAGTGGCTAAGGGATTCAACCATCCACAGATATCCTGTGTCTGCAACCTAACCTCTAGAAATGTAAGGAGGAATGCCAGGTCCCCTGTAACACTGCCCCGCTGAAGGAGATCACTTTCTTCTGTGCAACAGTAAGAAGTTGAGGATACATTTTTGATCTCTCAAGTTTGTGCAAATAACTTTCTATTTTCTGTCCGTGAATTAGGTAAGTTCAGAAGCAGTTATAGGCCATGACAGGGATGTCAGATATGTCCTGGTCGTTACAGATAGGATGCAGCTTCATGTTAGCTCACTCACTAAAAATGTCTTAGTCCAGTCTTGTGGTTTTAGCTTCCTAAAGTTACAACCATTTAATTAGTTGGGCAGAAACTTGAGCAGAAGGACATGCTACCTCTCTCAGACTTATCCTGAAGAAGTAGGTTTGTATTCAGTTAATACCCCCTGCCTCTTGCAAAAATTAACTGTGGACTGTTGCTGCTGAGGCTTATGACAGAGGGCTGACATTTGTTCTTAACTAGAGAAAGAACACAAATACTTTTAGTTTTTTGATTTTAGACCACTTTGTTTTCTCAATCCAAACTCAGCTTTCATCAAAAATCACCTAACTGTGATAAAGCAGAACAGTCTCTCCCCCTACTTCCACCCTTAGGCACCAAAAGCCTTTATCAGCCCTTGGCCACAACAAACTTCTTAAATAGTTAACTATCACTCCACTGAAAACTATGTCATATCAGCAGACTTTCCTGATGTTCAGGAGTTAGCCGACGGAGGAAACTGGACAGACTTAGTACTTTAACGTAATTTCCATACTCCCATATACCAATACCTAGATAGCATCTATGACACTGTTTGGTGGGATTTTTTGTTGTTGCTGTTTTTTAAGCAGACCCTTCTCTGTGGTTGCTCAGGTTTCTCAGGTGACTCAGGTTCTTGCCCCAAATGTAAAAATACTCAAGATGCATTGACCATACTGCCATTTGAACTGACATGGTAAAGTATACCATACTTTATTGATATAAAGCTGGTTTCACACATCCAGTACTCAGCCCCCAGTACAAAAACCTGCTAGGCCACTCACTTTCTTTCTCAGAAATGACTGAGAAACTAACAGAGTATAACTGGCACATACCTTGAGAAATAAAAGATTTTGTTCTAATGAAAGAACGACCCTTTTTCACAGCTGCTTTTGTCTTTTCGAGCCCGTCTTTGGTACCCTCTCTAGCAGCTCGCATAAGCTTTTGCATCTGTAAAATAAAAAATACAGTCTACATGTTCAGTGAATAACAGGAACATGCTTGAGCATACCATGCAGAATACTTTTGATCAAAATATCTTTAAAAAGAACACTGTCAAGTAGTTTAGGCTATAAATATAGCCCAAAGTGAAAGGAATATATAGTAAGTACACAGATCCATCAAAGCTCAGATCTGAGCACCTGTACTTTTTCTTAATGAAATCAAACCTCGAGGAAAGAGGCTTATTTCAAATCAATATTGTATGCAAGCCTAAAACAGCAGGAATGCTTAAGAACCCTTCTGCATCAAACATCTGAACTCAGTCTGAAACGATCAGCTTTACGTTATGTAACAAATAAATACTATAAACAGGTCATTAACGGTTGGAGTTCTGGCCCATCTTCCAAGTATTTCTGACCTAAAGATAATCCCCTAGACTCAGTTCTATATTAACTATATTCTTAAATAAACAGTTTTGCAGAAAATGTTACAACTAATAATTTCATTAATTGAAGAAATGTTGATTTAATCAAGAATTGTATAATTTCACAATACACTACTACAGCAAAAAGAAATTTCATAAAAAAAGTGTTGTTTTGCCTGGAAATGTTTATTAAAAAACCTGCTTTGTACTTTTGCTTTCCAAAAATGCCACCGTGGAGAAAATTCCCACTACCGTCAAGAGCTGTGCTGACACCATCAGCAACATCAGAACACAAACAAAGCTGTCTTGCTGCTATCTGGCAATTTCTCGGTTTGAGCCAAAGCTTTTACTAAAAACCTAGCCTTTTCCCACTAGCTCCATTCAGAATGTAGAGCACCGACTCTGACTCCCGCAATTTGATCCCATGTGGCCACAGAGCCAGGGTCAGGCTGGCCCTGCAGAGCTCACCCAGTTCTCAGACAGGCACCAGGGCTGTACGCCTGGCTCACGCTCTGCAATAAGGGCACCAGTCAGCAGGGAAGGACAATGCCCCATCTCATCTTCTGAAACTGTTATCATTAAGCATGAGAAAAGGTCCTTGACAAAGTACTTCTAAGACAAACTGCATAATAATCCAGCACATTGAGAACTCATTTAATACAAATTATTGCCTGCTTTTTCAAGTTATTATTAAAAGAAAAAGACAACATTGTCTGTGTTGGAAAAAGTAATCATTTAAACATAGCTAGTTACAAAAATCAACTACACTACCTTCAGCTCATGTTTTTGCTTTAGTTGCTGAATCTCTACTGCTCCCACAGTGTTTGCCATCAAATCTTTCATCTTTCTTTCATAATGCTCCTTTAAACGCGTTAGGTCATGAGAAAGCTACAGTGTACAAAAAGACACAATCTTTTCAAAAAGCCTGCAGTGCAAACTTCATGCTAAAGTACTCACGTATATCATGCATGTTGCCTGGTCTGCCTACTGATACACAGACAAGTGAGGGAAAATTATCATTCAGGGAAGCTCCAACCCAACAAATAGACTGTCACTCCTGTGCATCGCTGTACTTTTCTGAAACTTGGCCAGGCACCTTTGCGCTATGCTGGCAACTATGTAAAGAGTGGGACAAAGTCACTTAGTCTAAGCTAGCTGCGTATTAATTATGTTGTGTGCATCTTTTACAAACCATATGGAAACAACGCACCAACTTTACCCATGAGCATCATTTGGTGAAGCACAAACCCTTGTGAGTATACTTCTGACTATCCTTCAAAATGGTGAATCAGAATTCTCAAAGGCTGAAGAACCTGCAGAGGTTGCTGGCACCCAAGAAGATGTAGATCAACAGTACCAGCAAGTTGGACAAGACGACACTAACAGGGGAGGATGCACAGTCTCGTAATTCCCAAGTGCATGGGAATCAGGAAGCAAATGTTTTTCCTCAGCTCTATCACAGCCTCATTGTATGACCACGGATGTCAACCATCTCGTACATGAATATATCCATTTGCAAGGTAAGGAAACTATCCCAGAGAAATGCTCTGGAATACTAAATAACATCTGTTAAACATTTTGAGAAAGCCAGATAAGAGAGGTTAAAATGTAACTAGAAGAAAAAGAAAATATTTGGTGTGTCCTATAATTAAAGTCTAATGGAAAAAGCCTCAGCTTGATGTCAACAGAATTATCTGGCAAGAGATGAAAGCATCAGGAAAGAGAAGGCCTACTGAGTTGAAAACAGAGGGAAGGTCCAGCATTTAGCTCCACTAGGCTGGGTCAGGATGCAAGTACCTCCAACACGATGATTCTGGCTTTATAGCAGTATTATTAAGAATAGTGTCCGGTTCACAGACTAGAAATATTTAATAGCATAAAAACCTTCCTGTCTCAAAATAAATAAATTAAAAAAAAAATCAAAAGTCGTAATAAAAAAGTGACTTTGAGGGAAGTCATACCAGGACTTAAAATTAAAAATCCCACCTCCAACCGTCCCATACTTTTCAACAGACAGAAAGAATAATAAGCAAGGCAAGTCCCTCAGAGGGTCTGAAAGACTACAGAAGGAGATGTGCTGGGAAAATACTGTAACATCCATCACAAGACCTGAGGAGAAGTGAGAGTGCAAGGAAAGGATACAGAGAATAGGTTTAAAGTGGAGTGGTTTCTCAGCAATCCTAAAGTTTCTGTCTTTCCTCATTCTCCACCAAACCCCTTCTCTAGTTTCCTGACTTCTCTACCTCCCAGTAACCCGTCCAGGTGCAGCAGCCCCCCTGACTTCTCCATCCACCAACTAATGTGTTCCTAGGCTCCTCATCCCCATCTTCACAAGGCAATCCTCAAAACCTTTTGTCACAGGCCGGGAAAAGCCAGCTGCAGGACAGTACCCTGGAGCACGCCTCTGTCCTCCCACCACTCCTCGGTCTCTTGCTCAGATACTCTGTGCCTGATCCTAGCACCATCGCTCTGAACCCACTGCCCACAGTTTCCTGTGACAGATCAAAGTATACTTATAAGCAATTAAAAAATGGCTTTAAACCTTGCTTTGTGCACATGTGTAAATAGTTTCCTATGCCTATGGCCAAAGCTGAAGCTACAGATAACAGGAAAAGATTAAAAAAAAAAAATCAAACTCACTTTTCTTCAGTCAAGTTAAAAAACTCCCCAGAAAGACACAGCTGCAACAACTTTAACTTGTTCTAGTCAGGACAAACCCAAAACAAAACCAGAAGATCAGCTCTCAGCTTACAAAGTGCTGATTTGGGTGGGCCCGTCTTGCAGTTAATTGCTCACTCCCTGATCTCTGAAGGGCAGGCAGCAAAGATGGAGGTGGGGAGAAAGCAGATAATGTGTACTGGAAGGAAATACAGACAGTGAAGCTTTTATTCCCATCAAGATAAGAAACCTGCAAAATGAAGATTTAAGGGTCCCATAGAAGAACACCCTGGCTGCTACCCCTACAACCTCCAGCCATAGGGTGCTGCAGCAGCTAACAGTATGCAGCTGCGAAGTGGTTCTTGGGTGTCCATCCCTAGCCAGCACACACCGGGGGGCTCTCAGGATTCTGCAGTGACTCCAAGCACTAAGCCCAGCCCTGCCTGTCGCCAACTCTGCCCCACATCTCCGTCCTCCCAAGCGCTCAGAGCAGGGCACCAGCAGCGGGAGGCTGCCCAGGTCCCAGGCAAGACTTCCCTCTCACAGAAAGGGCACGAAGGCAGGAGAGGAGCCAAAACAGCGAGAGCATGGGAGTCTGAGTCTCCTCCTGATGTGCAATCAGAAAGATGCAGCGAGGGCACGCACCCATGCCGACAGTGTCTTCCTGCCTCCCATGGCACAGATGTAGCCAAAGATGCTAGACCAGAGGTATGGCACAGATGCATCATTTTAATCACACCACCTCTATTCTCTCCTAAGTAAATGGTACAGACTTCTCTTTGATCACAAAAACCCTTTATTTTCAGAGGTTTTTTTAAGCTCAGTCACCTTCAACCAACCAAAGTGATACAGATCTAAGACAGAAAGGCAGGGAACACTGGCAAAGTTTTGTGACTTTTGCGCATGTGAAGGATCCCAAAACTTCAAGACTTGTCAGGCTTACCCCCATTTGTTCTTCACATTATTTTCCATGCTCATTTACCATTTACACTACTCCAGCAGCTGCAAAAGAAGAAAAGGTGAGGAACTGCCCACAAGCAAGAATAATCCCATTTTTAATTTCACTTTTAACCAATTAGAGTTTCTTCTTTTTTTTAAGGAGCTTCTGTTTAATATTTTCATTTTTTCTTTTTCCTGTTACATTTTGTTGTGGACTGTCACTCCCACACTGATTCACGTCTCCTTTAAAAAGATGCTGCTGGAAACTGGATTGAGGAGAATGGAAATACAGGTGAGAAAGGTATGTGTTGGTAATCAGGATAATCTCAATGACTGAGCAGCTCTCCAGGATACATACATGTCTCTTGTGGTTGCCTCGCAAAAAGGAGCTGGGAATTCCATTTTTACACTCAGAATCACTCTGTTCTTCATAGCTTTCAAACTCACTTGAACTCCACCCATACTCCAGCGAGCTGTTTCCACCATCATCACCGTTTTCAACATCATCATAAATCATTTCCTCTGCAAGAATTAAACCAAAATAAAAAAAGCTATGCTCAAATCTGTTTGTTTAAACACCAAAACACTTGTTCAGGATGTGCTACGAAGAACTACACAGACTTTTGTACGCACATTTTTAAACGTGAATTAAATCCAATATTCAAACAGCCAAAGTGGGTTGTCTTTGCTGAAGCAGAGTGCTAAAAGAGGACAGTGTTATGGGTATACACCATGATCCTTTTAAAAATATGCCCTACTCAAACTACACTGTTTTGCCCAAATCCCACAACATATTTTAGAAGAAATTCAAAGGAAGTTTGAACTGTAGCTGTGAACACACGTCTGCACTGAGAAGAAGCATCCTTCCATTTGCAAGCTTGCCATTTGTCCCTAGGAACATCAGCAGCAGCAGCTCAAACAAGAAGTGCTAAAACACTGCAAGAATCAAATGAAAATGTCACTACTTCAAACAGAACAGATCAGACCGAAGTAGCATGAAACATGTTATGCTATGATATTTTATGACTCGTCATTCTTGCAACTCCACCAGTCACTAGGAGTCTCCCATATCTGCAGGTTACCTTGCCCATAATCTAGCCTAAGAGCTTGAAGTATTAACCTTTTCAAGATATAGAAAGATATATTGCAAAGGCTAACTGAAGTATCCCCTGTTAAAGACACAGGTTTTTTCATTGGCACAGGTATCAAGTACGACAAACTGACTCAAAACAAAATGGAAAATTTTTAGTGCCAATTACTTATCAGGAAACAGGCATGCACTCTACACGCAGCATCATGTCATTACAAGTACAGAAGTGTGGACACTTCTGCCAAGGATCCCTACTGTCAGAGGTTATAATGCTTCATTTAAAACTGTCTCATATTACATTCAGTGAACAGAAGTAGTGCTTTCATTTTAAGATTGAAGTTTTATTTAAATTGAGAAAAAATATGTACTAAAAAGAAAAGCTGACATATTTTACACACCTGTCTAAACCCTGGATTCTGAGATTTAAAACCTACATTTTGACCAATAATAAATTTTAATATTAACTTCAATTAAATTCTTGAAAATTAACACAGAAGAATCTCCTCTAATTTGAAAGAATCAGATTTTAACAATTTTTTTTAAACCTCCACGCATATCAAGATTGTCCTTAAAATACACTTACAGAAGAAGACATTTTAGTGGAAATCTAGCACAATGAATAATTTAAGAGAATCATCAGAGTAAGTTAAAAATAAGTCAAGACTTCTGTAACTCAAACTTTCGCAATGCCAGTAGTGGGACAGGCTATGCCCAGTATTTTGGTGGACACATCTTGTCCCCATGTTAATGTAGACTGAGCTCTGACTGCAACTTTTTCGCAACAGTTGTCTCCCTGACAAAACATACAATTGATAAACATCAAGATCATGAAGGTACAAAGATGAAATTTCCCTCGCTACCTATTTTCTCAGAAACTTTCAATGTCTTTGGGGCAAACAGAAAGCCAAAATTTTAATTAACATTATCTGGATTAAGCTGAATATTCTGATCAAGATGCTTGGCAGAGCTTTGCTCCATGTCCCACATCCCTCCCCAGCTCAGCCTCCTGGCCTTGGTGTACATGTTTCCTGACTGAGCAGCCACAGCGCAAACATGTCCCTGCCCAGAGCAGCACAGTACACGGAGGGACCTCCCAGTAATAAAAGCATTCAAGTCATGAATGTAACACAGTACTTTCAAATAATAAAACAAATTTCAGTAACAATTTGTAAAAGACCTTGCCTGAACACCACTAAGGACAAGAAATGAAAATGTTACGGCTTTAAAGATAAATGTGGTTTTCACACAAGAAAGCTTAAGTGTTTTTCTTGAATCATTGACAACTTCAGTATCAAACACCTACACTCTGAGAGTCATGACAAGCAGATGTCAAGTTCCTAATAAGCTGATCCACTCTAACACAAAATCAGTTAGTAGCAACCAAGCTTTAAGCAGTCTTCACTATAACCAAAAACTGCAAAACAAATCTAAGTGAGAACTCATTGAAATAAGCTTGTTGAGCCTGAGCTCCACCATTCCCAGTAAAGGTAAAAGCTTGGCTTCAGCAACTACTATAAGATCTATTCTGCTCCTTCCAAACATGGTCACATCATAAGAAGCTGGACCACTCCAAAGCTGAAACAAAACATTTCTGTAGAGTCAGAATCCGGATGGCAAATAGACGCTCTGAATCTCCTATCTATCACGTACTTTTATGTTGAAGGGGGACTTTCAAGAATAGAGCAGTTCTCTGTATAACCATAACAATGATGCATTATCATATATTATTTAACTATTTAAAATACCCTTTTCCTACCTACCTTGCCTTGTTTAGGTCACTATAGCTACAACACCCAAAACTGTAATTCTCTAATATACAGAATACTCAAGCATTTGGGACAGTATCCATAGAATACAGCAGAATTCCGCTTCTGTGAAGAGCGGTGTAGGAGACCTGCGGAAATAAAGTCTTCCAAGAGTTAGTTTAATTCTGAACTTTGTAAGACCTACCGATTACTGACATAGTGTTAATTCCATTTACATTAATTTTGGTACTTAATGAACGTATCTATTCAGTATACATGCACGTAATTCCATATTACATTGCTTTCAATGTGGTCTGTATTACAAAGACCTCAAACCTGGTTCAGAGTCTGAATTTTCTCTTGGCACATCGTCGTAAATTACTTCATCTGGGTCTAAAAGCAGAACAGAAAAAAAAATGAGAAACCCCTAAAATGTGAATGGGACCAACAAACAGTGTTTAAGAGGCATCTGGACAATGCCCTTAATAACAATCTTTAGCTCTCGGTCAGCCCTGAAGTGGTCAGGCAGTTGGACTAGATGATCATTGTAGGTCCCTTCCAACTGAAATATTCTGAAGAATTTTGGTTAGATTGGCACATATGAGTAAAATAGAGATATGACTCATTCTCCACTAGCATTTTGCCAGTTCATCTAATCATCGTTCAAATAATGCAATACTGCACAAAACCAGTGTAAGGTATTTGTGAAATTTCACACAGTTTTATCTGCATTGTTTCTGATGACCTTTGGTAGCCTAAAAACAGAAATCCACTTCAACAGCCAACATTTCTCCCTCCTTTTTACAGCACTATGGTACGTTCTGTGCTTGTTGAGGGCTGCTCATTGCCTTACTAAAGGGCTGTAGAGAAGCTGTAATAGACTTTTTTTAAAAAAAAACCAAACAACTAAATAATGTAATGATCATTGTAGTACATTAAGAAGCAGGATGAGGATGCAAATTCTTCAGTCACTTCAAGTGACATTTAAGATGAACCTCCACAGCCCAGTGGGAACAGCTGAGAACAGGCAGGATAACCTGTCCCCAAACCTCAGGGCCTCTGTTCTGGTTTAAAAATGCAGCTGCCAGCCAAGAGCCAAGGGGGCCACTTTTTCTTAGTGTGTAATTCCCTCCCACCTTCTCCAAGAACTTATTTGCCAATTACTGCATGAGAAGAACAATTTCACATACAGCCACAGAGCAGACTCCGAACTTGAGCAAATTTCCACTATGTACGTATTGATGGAGCCAAATTATCTCCTTAAGACAGTGACAAATGATTGCATAGACTCCAAAAGCACTCCATGGAAAACTGAATGTTAACGTTATTCTAAAATACACAATTTTGTTACACTGCTGAATGTTTTAACTCTGCTCTGGAACATATCTGAAAAAATACAATAAAAGTGAACATGGACGTATCTGTAAAATATATATGTGCATATAGATACACACATACTATTGATCACAACTTAAAACTGACCTTCTATAGTTGTACTTCAGTGCTCACTGATACTTACTTTCCATCCATGCTGTATTTGCAGGATCTGCAACCCACTTGGCGAGAGCATCATCCTCTCTCTTGGCCTGGTTATCTTCACTTGGAAAAAAAAGACCACAAAATAAAAGCATTAAAAGCTACACCACACTGTTTTCAAATAACTGCGAAAAGGCGACAATAAATATCTTGCTGCTTTCCAGTTCCCACTCCGAGGCTGCTGATTAATCAAAACTGCTGCTTCAGTATGTAATTAGGAGATTAATAATCTATTTAACAGTCTGACAGTTTTAGTCAAGAAACTGAAAACACTTCCTTTCAATCTCAAGAAATACTCTGCTTTTGAATTCTAACAGAACACAGAAAACTCTCTTAGAAAGCAGTGAAGTGAGAGCTGCTCCTTCACTGCAAATAAGACTAAAGATGTTCTGGACTACATCAGGAGCTGCTGGGCTTGGCGAGGCTGTTATCCTCATCTGGTTGGTGCTGGTGAGGCTGAACCTGCAGCAGCACGTCCAGTTTTGGCTTCCCAACGCCCCCCTTCTAGAGTTGTGGAGAAATTGAAACTAACTCTAGAGAGACATGGAGAAATTGAAGTCGAGGAACTAAGCCACATGGCCTACAAGGAAAGACATGGAAGACATGAAGCTTATTTCGTCTAGTGAAAAGGATGCTATGGGGTGAGCCAACAGCAGGTACAACTCCCTGAAAGAGAGCTACAGAGGTGATGGAGTTGTTTTGGGTTTTTTTTGTTTGGGTTTGTTTTGGAGTTTGGGGGCTGGTTTTTTTCAGCGTCAGATGATACACAAGGGGGAATGGTCAACAAACTGAATATTGGAAGATTTGGTTTGGACATTAAGGAAGAAAAATTCACCAAAGGGTAGTACAGCAGGGAAGCTGCAGCATCTCCATCCATTGAGGTTTTCAAGGCTCAGCTACCAAGGTCATGCCTGACCTAATGGCATGTTGGCAGCAGTCCTGCTGAAAGCAACAGGCTAGACTACACGATCTCAAGCAACCTGTTGCAGCTGACATTGCTATGACTCTATAAAAATTAAACCTAGTTCCGTCAAAAATGTCATGCACAGTTACACATACGAAACTAGCACCGATTTTGGTATACTGAGTTACTGAGTTAAGATGAAAATAAACAAATATGAAAGTGTCACACAAGAAAAATAAAATATTTATCAAATGTAAGCCTTCTTAGGAATTAAGGTTTTACAGATCATTAAAACATGCTGAACTGGCAATCACCTATTTTGAGGCTCCTCTGAGTTTAGAGAATTACAATGACATTCTTCAGTTGCTGACTGTGTACCTGCTAAGTAGAAAAAAAATACAATCAGCAAAATGTTTGGAATAAAATGTCAGTGTGGTTCAAATGGTATGTTTTAGCATAAAAAATTGATTTTACTAGTTCACTGCTAATCAATAATCTACTTCTATAAAATATTCTTATTCTTAAACGTGTCTAAAATAATTTAGAAGTTTCTTCACGATATCTATTTTTGCAAATAAAAGAACTCAGAGACACAGCTTTTGGTATAAGAGCTGTTAAGAGGAAATTACAATGTCTGATGAATTTAATTCTAATCTCTCAAAGAGATATTCCTCTACGGGTAATAACAACCACACAAATACATTTGCTTTTATTTGCCAATACTCCTAATGGTGGTAGACAGCAAAGGCTGCAAGAAAAAAAAAAAAAAAANCACAAGAAAGAAAAAAGGCAGGATATGGGGAGTTTTCTGTTCCTCCTGCTCTCTTGACATTAAGCTGTCAGCTTTGCCAATTCTAGTTACAAAATGGGGAATCATTCCTGTTTCTGTAATAATCCATAGTTATTTCGCTTTCAAGTTTCCTATTCTGTCTTAAAATTGTTCTAAAGGACAAACATTATTTGTCAAATGTTCAAAGAAAACATCCCACAGCAACTCTAAACCCGCAAGGATTGGAAAACAAACAAACAAAGTGCATATAGAAAAGGTAAAAGGGACAGGAACTCTGCCAGGGCATAGATAAAGCATGATAAGGTATGAGAAGAAACCTTTTGGCTTGAACACTGAACTGTGGCTCTGGAAATTATTTCATTACATTAAAGGGAGTTAGCGTTAATCATTCTTAATGGCAAGACAAGACAGGAATCCTCCCTTATACTATGTTGTAATACAGTGCCAGCAAAACAAAGGTCAAGCATCACCAACTTAAAGAAGGGTTGAGAAAGAACTGACTGCGTACATTTGTTTTTTCTTATGCATCTTTACTTAGGTATCTCAATTCTAGTACGGCAAGCAAAGTCCCATAGGAACTTTTTTTTTTTAAATAAACTGACGTTTTTCTTCCAAGTCTGACAAGAAGTTTTAGTTCATACTGAGGATAGAGGTTTTTTTCTGTTTTGACACAAGATCTCCCACAGACATCCAGGCTGAGTGCTACACAAGCATTTACAAAACAGCACAGGGACCTGAAGTTAAACAAGGATTCCCCTTCAAATAAAGTAAGGTGCATAAATACAGTACCTTCTTCATCTACAGAAACACTGCGTATTATGACAGGACTGGAGTATGCTGGCAGTATCAAAGGTAAATTAGATGGCACAGCATAGCCACAGGGGACAGGAACAGAATATCCACCGGACAAGTTTGGACTTGCACATTCGTCTTGAGGACTTGGTTCTGGTGATGAGGATGGATCCTTGTCTTGAATTGGTGAAATATTTATGACCGAGTAGGGATTTACTTTGGCTGGAATGCCTTCCGCAGCAGGCGCTGATGTTTGGAGCTTCTCACTGTCTTCTAAATTATCAGCCCCATTAGCTGAAAAATTAAAGTTTTATTTTTCATACCTGTTCAAGCTGCTTAATATTGCTCTTTGCAAATACCCTAAACACTGATATGATCCTTACTATACAAGTTGCTTACAATCTATGACTCATAAAATTCCCACACAGTAGTGCTATCCTCCCCATCTTACAGATGAAGAACACAACAGCAGCAAAACAAGCTGGGTTACAAGGATGCCTACAAAAAAAAAAAAAAAAAAAAAAAAAACAATAACTGGATTCTAAATCCCAGATAGGAGGATTTCTGACAAGTAGCCAGGATCCTCTTTTGCTTGTCATAAGCACAAGGCTGAAAACAGTCTTTAACCCTGAAGGTTAAAATCTGGATTCTAGATGAATTTGGATCTTATAAACAAAAAAACAAGAAGCATTTTAAGAATAGCCATGAGGACAGAAAAAGTTCGCTGGAAGGACACTCCAGAAAGAACAGTCCTGAAAATGCTCTGTTAAGAAAAAGGGAAAGAAAGTAACTTTCTAAGTTTTCCTCTTTGAAAATATTTTCTATTACACAAAGTTCCTGGTATTTCTTGAGACAAGCTGAGGTACGGCAGAACTGCATCCTAAGCGACTGAAAGTTTTTGAGCTTTAAGTACAACTTCTCAGAAGGGTAAGCGAGCAACAGATTTTCAGGGAAAGATGGTGTTTAAGTTCCAGGTTGTCAAACTGCATAGTCACGTGAAGATTTATCTATCTTTAATTGCCATGAGCACAACAACTCTGCTTACAAAAAGAAATTGGATCAAAGTCAGCAAAATCAGCTGTTGTCCATTTGAGCAGAATACAGCTATTTCCAGAGTACACCTCAGCACTGGGAACATCTCCATGTGTTGTAACAAATGTTTTAATGTTTAATAAAGTAAGACTTCTGTTTATGAACAAAACTCATACATTCAGACCCCATTTATTTTTATGCATGTCATCTTAAGATCAGCAACCAGCATATTTAGCTGTGAAAGCAGCTTATCTCAAGCCATCCACATGCCATTAGAACTGCAAAAGCATAAAGTTTTCCCATAGCGTGGCACTGTGACTGATGCCAATTCATTGGTTCAGATGTCACGCTTGGATGGGAAACCTCACAGGAGCTGGTCGTGGTTTAGTCCCAGTCAGCAACTAAGCACCACACAGCTGCTCGCTCACTCCCCCCACCCCTGTGGGATGGGGAGAGAATCGGAAGGGCCAAAGTAAGAAAACTCGTGGGTTGAGGTAAGAACAGTTTAATAATTAAAACAGTAATAATAATAATATTAAATGAAAAGGAAAATAATGTGAGAGAGAAAGAGAGAGGTGAAACCTCGGGAGAAGGGGCGGGGGGGGAACCCAAACAACAAGTGATGCAACTGCTCACCACGCACCAACCAATGCTGCCAGTCCCCGAGCCGCGATCGCTGGCTGCTTCCCCCGGCCAACTCCCCCCAGTTAATATACTGGGCATGACGCCTTATGGTATGGAATATCCCTTTGGCCAGTTTGGATCAGCTGTCCTGGCTGTGCCCCCTCCCTTCCTGGCTTCTTGTGCACCCAGCAGAGCATGGGAGGCTGGAAAAGTCCTTGACTAGTGTAAGCACTACCTAGCAACAACTAAAACATCAGTGTGTTATCAACATTATTTTCATACTAAGTCCAAAACGCAGCACTATACCAGCTACAGTGAAGAAAATTAACTCTATCGCAGCTAAAACCATGACAGTATCCACCCCTTATTCCATACCATTTACGTCATGCTCAGATCCCATACTATTCAATACAACCTCAATAACCACCACCCGCCTTCCCATCCTTTAATAACATACACAGATATCATTTACCATCCCCTTAGTCTATGGACCACCCCCATAAAGTGTCTGTAGAGGGTCCACAAAATGTCCATTGAGTCCCTTTCGTCCATAACTTTGGGCTCCATCTATTGTAACAGTCTTTCAAGGCCAGAGAGATGGGTGTGTGGTGTTGGATTACTGCATGCTGAAGTCAGCCTTTGTTCTATCACTGCTGCACCTTGCTTAGTTCAAAGTTCATTTTTTTCATTAATTTGGGAGATACCATTGATATGGCATATAGCAACCATAGTAG
>WEKW01006855.1:0-15100 GCA_013389905.1 Sula dactylatra
CTAAGCTGGAACAGAAACATTTAGATGTGTTCTAATCAAGAGTGTGTTTTTGCCATTGTCAGGTGAACTCTTAAAATTATTGTTTTGTCACTTTTAAAAAAAAAAAAAAAAAACCAAAACCCAAAACAACAAACTTGAGAAATGATGGGTAACNACTCAAAGGTATTTAAGAAAAGAAATGTTGGGAATAATCACAGGCAGTAACATTCGTGCTTTGGGACATTTACCAAATGAAATGTGAAGGGAGAATAGGAGCTGGGAATTTTATAGGGCTGAGACTCTTGGAAAATGTACTACTCCTCAATATATTTTGCTCTTGGCCAGATAATTTCAACTCCAACTTTAACTTTGCGCTAGTGGGACACCTCCTGAAAGGTAAGAATACATATTGCCATTCATTTTAGATGAATGCTCTTAATCCAGTAATAAAAACAAGTCCAAGGATAAAGGGGATAAAACGGGTGGTGGATTTTAAGTAACTTGGATCATGGAATTAGATGCAGAATTAAATGTTCTTTGACTAAAGGACTTTGCCAGGGTTCTTATAGACATGTTCTTTACCACTTCCTCCAGAAGTGCTCTTTCTCTGTGTGTTTCCTGTGTTCAGACTAACTGTTTCTTTTAGAAGATTGATCTGTGATATAATAGAATGTATGCACAGACATTTGAAATTACCTGATTTTTGGGGGGAGGGACAGAAGAAAAAAATTAGTCTTGAATGTGCAATTTCTGTTAGCATTGTGCTTCCTTACCCTTTACATGAAGTCTCCTGAGAACATGCTGAAAAATATCTATAAATATTTTCAAAATATTAATGCTTCATAAATATGCATTAAAATTAAATACAATATTTGGTTTCTTAACCTCATTTCTTAGGGTACAGGCATCCTTCTCCTACCACTGTAGCAAGAACAGTAAGGATTTTACATACACTACTAGCTCTGGTTAACAAACATAGGAACTGTGACAAGTTTGAGGTGAACACCCAGAGTGTGGCTTACCTAGCAGGTAAAATTAAACAAACAAACATTCTTTTAAATTTGTGCTAACTGAAAAGGAATGGATTATTGTGAGAATTCTTATGGCTTTAGGTTGATAAAATTGTACCAATGTAAAGGAAACTTGTAACTGGAGATGGACAAGAGTCTGGGCTAGGCTGGGGTACATCAATTAAAGCTTTTTGTGGACTGAAGGCTTGCCAGCACACGACCTGCTGTGCAACTTTGAAAATACTTCAGGGAGGCTGAAGGTTTCTTGGTTTAAGTGCGTGTCTTAGAACATTCAAATTTCTAGTGGTCTAGAGGTAGAAATTAGGACTGTGTGAGGGTAAATGTTTAAATCGTATTGTAACTGGATGGGGAATGTAATTCTTTTTGAATGACCTACTTTTAATCTGTGTATTTCAGTAAGGTGTGATTACATCTCAGTGGTGATCTTTATACTAAGTAAAAACATTTAATTGATGGAATATTGCTTACATTCTTCAATGTATTCCTTCTGTGGAAAACTTACGTTAGCTTTCTTTGAATTTTTAGCTTTGCTGACAGTATCTGAGGAGGTTCGAAGTCGCTGCAGCCTAAAACATAGGAAGTCTCTCTTGTTGACAGACGTTTCAATGGAAAATGTTCCTATGGATACATATCCCATACCTCACAGTGACACTAGCTATAGGTTGGTTGTCTAACTTTTAGATAAGTTATCCAAATTTCAATGTCTATTTAGTTTAGTAAGTTATCTAAAGGTAACCTGTGGGATATTGAAAACTGAAACCCACATTTATAAAGCTAAGTTAATGTTCTGTTATTGGTTCCAACCAATATGCTACTTATACTGTGGTACTGTGATCAAGAGTCACGTAGAAATTAGGGTAGCAAATTCCTGTAGATTTAATTTTTTGATCTGTACAGCCAGCTATTTCAGAGTTTAACTGCTTTGGAGGTTCTTAAACCCTTTGCTAACTTCTTTCTGCAAGACGTAATTTCACCTCATTTTTCATTTATATTTTAGAAGAAAGTTTAGATTGTCCTTTTAAGAGCTTCAAGGCATGTACTAAGTAATCACTTGGTCCGTGTCATTGGAAAATCTTGACGTCTTATAGCCTGTCTATAAGCAGCCACAGAGATAAGCTAAGAAATCAACCTAGAAGTGACATGGAGAGCCAGTTTCTCTCAATAGGGAGCACTTGACTCAGTGTCTCTGTTTTTAGCATCGAGTACGAGTAGCTGATTACTAAATATCTTTCATCTTGCCTCATAGGCTGATTTGCTTGTGTTTTCATTGCTTTATTTTTTATCTCCTGATCATTACATTCATATCAGATTGTTAGTTATCACTAGCTCAGACATTTTTGCAAGCAAAGTAATTACTATTTCTTAATATGTATTTCTGGGAGATTAACCTGTTAGGAAAGATAGGTTTAATAAAGGATAGTTTGGCTAGTTGAAAAATTTATGCCTAAATATGCACAGTTTTAAAGATTTTCTTAATTTCTCTGCACTTTCAGGACACTAAAGGAAAATCAACCATGGTCATCACCAAAGGGGTCAGACAGACATCTGGCTGCCAGTTACCCGACAGTGGGACAGATAAGCCCTCGAACACGAAAATCCATGAGTTTGGATATGGGGCAGCCTTCACAAGCCAACACTAAAAAGCTTCTAGGTTATTAAGATAACTCATTTACTAATTTGTCTACAGAATACCTCAGGAAGTGTTACTGGAGAAAAATTTTATTTGTATTTATTCTGACTTTAAGTGCTTATTCCTGATTCAGAGGAATATATGCAGTTTCTACAAAATACAAATTAGAGAACACTGTACAGTTAAAGAGGACTAACTGAGTTCTTTTGATCACGAAGTGGGGGAAGCCACAGTGACACTTAAAAAGTGCATGTTGAAGTGGAGAAAAAAAGAAAAAAAAAAAAAAAAAAAGAAAAAAAATATTCCAGATACTAAAAAGTCATAGTGCCAATTTTCTGCCACTAACCCTCTTTCGACAAAACCAAGAAGCTGAATAACTTAGCGTAGCTGCTATATTGAATACTCTGTCTTATGCTAGAAGAGATGGTCCCAAAACATTTTAGATGTTTTGGAAGCAATCTGATTTTTATTCATGGCTTCTCAGTGCATCATGTTTACAAGCAAAGTCCTAATATCAGAGAAACAAGATGAGTTGCTTTGCATAACTTGTGGTAACCCTTTTACATTATATGGTATATATGGAAGGAGAGGGACATTTCTTTCATTACAATCTTATTACTGCTTCCTTTTCAGTAATCACATTTTGGCATGTTTATTCGATGTGATGTGTTGACCAGGACACCATAGCATGCCCACAGCTTACATATTTGACTAAATTGCATGTTTTCCTCATATGTATTGTGAAGCATTTTGGAAACTGTGATGGAGAGCGGCATGGTGTGATCGTATTTTCTCTACCATCCCTGAAAATGGTGAAAATGTCCCCAGATTCCTATCAATACATTGTAGATAGGAGAGTAGCTTGGCCAGAAAATCAGAAATAGTTAGAATATGGATTTAGGTTTAATGTTTTTAATTGCCTGATAAATTGTTTTTAGGTACAAGGAAAAGTTTTGACCATTTGATATCGGACACAAAGGCTCCTAAAAGGCAAGACATGGAATCTGGAATCACAACGCCTCCCAAAATGAGGAGAGTAGCCGAAAATGATTATGAAATGGGTGAGAAACAGGACTAACATTTTAAGAATAATACTAGTTATAAATGCTTTGTATATATATACAAAGGATTACTTCTAAATTCAATGTTTATTTGCCTAGGTTACTACAAGGTAAGGGAGAAAAATCTTTCTTAACAGTGGCTTCTGGAGAGTACAGTCTTCCTTATCAAAGGCAACTGAGGTTTGACTTAGACTTGCTCAGTCTGCAGATGCAGAATAAGGGGCAGCTATAAAGTACTGCATACAGGAGTGGAATGAAATAAATAAAATTTGGCTTTTTATAAGGTAATTAGTCCTAGCTGCAAATTTCTGCAGGAGATGGAACATGACCTAATGCCTAGAATGCCTCTCTTCATCTTCTCCCACATCTGCTTCCTGTGCCCCCATCCCCAATTGCAATGCAAGACCAGGGTTCTTCTGTTGTATCTGATGTCAGTCTGCTGCCTGACCCTGAATATGGTACTTACCACCCCTGGGCCTGTATTTCACTGAATAGGAAATTGGGGTTATTGTTTACCATTCGACAATACATCCCATGTAACGGTCTAGCGCTGCTGAGTATTACAGCATAGTTGTTGCTTTTATACTTTATGAAAAGGCTGGTGAACTCTGAAGTTTGCGTACGACTGAATTTGTTGTGCAAGAGCTAATTCTATTTTGGTTTGGGTTTATTTTGCTTTGGATGAGTTGCTCTTTTTTTATCTGGCAGAAACCCAGAGAATATCACCGCAGCAACACCCACATCTTCGGAAAGTTTCTGTTTCTGAGTCAAATGTCCTCCTAGATGAAGAAGTTCTGACTGACCCAAAAATTCAAGCACTGCTGCTTACAGTTCTTGTAAGCCTTCTTTCTGTGTATTTTCTGATATTCTTTTATCTTCGAAAGAAGCATACATGTTCCTTGCGGTGTTTCTGGATTCATATGGATCAGAACCACTGTGATGTGCAAGTCTATTCTTTTGTTGCCGTTCTTCAAACTTTCTAGGAATCACTTTTAGAAATGTATTTAAATACTCTTTGAGAGCAAATACTGAACTTTCATTATTCTGTATTGTTTTGTAGAACATGTCCAACAATTGTCCCTTTTTCCTGGCAGATTTTTATCACAAACTAATTTTATATCATAAAAGGATATTAAATAATTATACTTAAAAAGTTAAGAAGTGAAAATTGTTGGAATCCCAGCATAATTCCGTTTAACTGGTAATAAAGGTACAGTTATGATTGTGCTTTCTTCAGATGTACCAATACAGTTACCGTTCCTGATATAATTCGAAAAAGACTCGGTTGCCCACTTTTTTGAAAAACAGACTAGCTAAACTTTTTGCCAAACTAGAAGTTATTACCAACTGTTTTTACTGTTTCCTGCATACACATAAAAAAACTTGATTCCCTGTCCAAAGAGGACATAAATTAATCTTTTGTAATGCTGCTTTCTGCTGTTCAGAAATCTTAAAACCTTAAACTACATCAGTAATAAAAGCCTGTAACTACTCAAATTAAATTAGAAGCATGCTAATTTAATCCTCTACATTATGACAGGCAACATTAGTGAAGTACACTACTGATGAGTTTGACCAGCGGATTCTGTATGAGTATTTAGCAGAAGCCAGTGTTGTCTTCCCAAAGGTTTTTCCTGTTGTGTAAGTATTTAAAACTCTGTTTATGATGACTCTTTGCTTGGCCCTTCCTTTAAAAGGTCTCTGCACCAGGACAAGCGCGCGTGTGAGATATTTACTCATTTGTGGGTTACTAGCTGCTGTCCATGGCTTGTTAAGAGAAATGTCCATAGCAGTTTGAGAATCGTGCTTTTTCCCCTGTGTAAAATGAATATAATGTTCTTACTAGAATAGGCATCCTCAGATACCGCTGCTACAGATGGTCCTCAAAAGCACTCTTCAGCATCAGATTTTCAGGCAGGTTGGCAGAGCGTGGGAGAACTCGGTATCGTTGTTGCTAGGGAGCTTGTCTGTACAGCCGTCAGCTTCTTCCAAAAGCTTTCAGCATCATTGCTGTCTAGTGACTTAGCATGGCTTTATCGCTTATTCGGTACTGCAGAGAAGCAAATTACAGTTTAATATGTTCATGTAGCTTTCTATACAAGTCAATATACACTGTCTCTGAAGTATTATTTTCACCCCAGTCACATTTTTTAATTAATACCCCAAGTGCATATCAAAACTGTTTTAAAGCATAGTACACGATACTGTTTAGTTGTATTTCTTTAGATATCAGTTAAAAGTAGTATTTGCTGGAGTCAATCTATGTAAGGGAAATCCAACTATCAGAAATGAACATGAGTAGACTTTTAAAACTGACCTGTGCATGATTTAGAAATAATGTTACCTTTTTCTGGCTTTATAAAGTAATGGTTAAAGTACAGACAAGCTCTGTGAGCTATTGAAACCACAATTGTAAGTAACTGGCATTTGTATTAAAAAAAAACAACCACGCATGAGTTCTGCGAGGGAGCTCAAATGAGGGAGTACCCCCACAAGTTTAAAAAACTGCTTTGACATTCCAGCTCTGACATGTACACAAGTCCAGCGAACAACTTTTTCGTTAAAAATAATTAAAATATTTGCAATTGAAGGTACTAAGTAGATGCTTTAATGGGTTACATTGCTAGTACAATTTTTTGTGTTACACATCGTAGGAGTCCTCACTGAACATATATAGGAACTGTTTTGTACTTGTAAAATGACTGAGATTTTGAAAATCGCACCTTAACTGCTGTTCGCTGAAGTCACTTGGGAACTGCAGATTTATTTTATTTAATGAACAAAAAATACACCACTTCTCTTTTCTTCAGGCATAATTTATTGGATTCCAAGATCAATACCCTTTTATCACTGTGCCAGGATCCAAATTTGTTGAATCCAATTCATGGGATTGTTCAGAGTGTTGTCTATCATGAAGAGTCTCCACCCCAATACCAAACTTCTTATCTACAGAGTAAATATTTTTCCATTTTTTTAAATAACTGCTGTACTTTAAGTTAGATTTACTACTGAAAATGTTTCAGAGTTACTGCAAGCCTAATAGAAGAGTCAATCAGTCTTGTGTGGCATCTCTCCCACTTGATATATTCTAGTAAAAATAAGAGTTTGCATATTAAAAAAACCCTACTGACATGAATATTAAAACTGCTTGCTGCAGTTGTGCACCAAATACTAAAAGTATTACACCACCTACGTGAGTAAAAAGAAGTTAAAACTCAGTATTCTATTTCTGCTAACCAATTTAAAGAAATACAAAACATGAATGGTGGTGATAAATGAGAGTTTTAAGTTAACCTTGTAAGTTAGGGGTTGATTTAGTTATTGGTAAATTCCATTGAATAACATTTGCTTTTCAGTGCCCAAGCTCACTTTCATGTCACACTTGAACACTTAAAACCTAAATATTTCTTTATGGTCCTTAACCGAAACTTTCCAGGAAGATCCATAAGAAACAGATGACAGTTGAGAGAAACTTAAATGTTGACATAATTTTTAAAATGAGATGTGTATTCATGCTAAATTTACCTTTTAAAGTACCATGAAGAATTTCTTGCATGACAGTTCTGAAATTTCGAGTTTTTTATGACATGTACTTCATATACAAATTGAAATGCCATAATTTTATCTTACACATGGTTTGGACAACATTCAGTGTTGCATCTCCAAATCAAAATGTTTCCTTTCCATGCCTAAGTAAATCCAAGTGATGTACTGCGTGTACTTTCTAGTTGTTTTCTGTCAGTTGAGAACTGTGGTTTTGTGATAACATTCACTTTGTTGTTGTAGGTTTTGGATTTAATGGGTTATGGAGGTTTGCTGGCCCGTTTTCTAAGGTAAGAACAGTATACTATACGTAAGTTCATGAGTGTTTTGCCTTCATTTTCTGTATAAAGCACATTGGTGCTCAAGGAAAACGCAGATAAATGGCAAGTCATAGACTTTATATGAGCAAGTTATGAATATAAGGCTCACTTCTATAGCTGAAATAGTTTTCAAGCCTGCATCAGACAGATGCAGATAGACTCTGTAAGGTCAAATTACCAAAATTGGGTAAAAGCAGTCAGGTTGTGCAAATGCACCTTTTTACAGCTCCCAGGTTCTCTAAGGGGCCTTGGATGTACAGTATCATTCAGAAAGTCTTTAGTTTATTAAGTGTATCTTATAGCATAAGGCATGAATTTGTTAACAATGATAATTCCGTAAGGGTAAAATTTATGTTACAACAGAACGAATAAATCAAGCACTGACCATCTGTACTGCCATTTGTTCCCTCCAGTCATCGTAACAAGAACTAGACAAGCAGAGTAGGCAGCGTTCTGGATGTTAGGCAACGCTTGTAGTAACATGTGGGTTTCAGGTAGCTGTGGCAGTTCACCTCATGTATGAAAAGGCCCCTCTTTTGTGACTTTGTGCTTCCACGCACTACTGAAATTATACATACAAGTGGTCTTTAATGTGTGCATTTAGATGAATCTGGAAAAGACCACAAATAAGTTTTTACAGATGCTGACATCAAATGCTTTTTAAAATTTTCAGGCAAAACCAGTGTGATATTAGAGTGAGTTCTGGGGCAAAGCTCATACTGACAGAAAAGTAGGAAGAAAAGAACCAATCTTTTTGTTTTTCCTCCATCACCCACAGCAAACACAAATCCCAGACTATGCTGAGCTCATAGTGAAGTTTCTTGATGCCTTGATTGACACGTATTTGCCTGGAATTGATGAGGAAACCAGTGAAGAATCTCTCCTGACACCCACGTCTCCATATCCTCCCGCAGTGCAGAGCCAGCTTAGCATTACTGCTAACCTTAACCTTTCCAATTCCATGACCTCGCTCGCAACTTCCCAGCACTCCCCAGGTCAGTAGCTGTTCTGGTACTTCATAGGCAAGGGAGATGTATTGAATTCACTGGTTTTGTAGCCAGACACTCAGTCTCGTCGCTTTGGATGTGTTTATGCATCAAACATCATTGTGTTCTTGAGTCAAATGAATATTAAGCTGTTTACTAAGCTATTATACTGGTATTTCAGACGTTGGCTTTTGTCCAGCACAAAAGCTGTCTTCCGAGTCATTATACGTGAAGGAAATAGCATTAAGTGCATCAGAACAAATAACAGCTGCATCTTAATATGAAATATATGCAACAGTGGAGCCTTGAAAACTAATACATATAAATATATAATAATGATGTTTTGCAAGGAGAATAATACCTGTCTGGGCGCTACAAGGTAGCATATACTATGAAAAATAATCCAGAACTGTGCCATGGAAGAGTGTGCCTGGGTTGACTCAGTTTCAATTGACTATATGATTTAAGGCCGGTGCTCGTATAGGCAGCATCATGCCGAGGTCATACTCTTCCTTGAAGTAAGGAAGTATTCATGTAGATACATAGGGAATACTGGGTCAGTTCAGACTATAGCACAGCCAGAAATATGCTGATGGTAAAATGAAGGCGTTCAAGAAAAGAACAGTCATTAAAGGCAGTAAATGGATTCCTCTGGCTTGGGGAGGGGGGGATTAGAGGGAGATGCAGAGGTTAAATTTAACAGCATAGGTTTTCAAGGCAAAAAATGAAAAGAGAGAGTAAAAATTATTCAGTATAGCAGATGAAGCATAAGCTAGAGGGAATTAAATATAGGAAGAAAATGGAATTTATGTCAAAGAAATCTGCATGAAGACTCTTCCTGAAGTGATTTTTGGATTAGTGTCTCGTATATTGAGGAAATTCTTTGCTCTTCTTTGTCATAAAAATTATACTGTGTGATATTTCTTAAATGATGATTTAACTATTGCAGTTCTGAACACTGAAGTCAATCAACCTTTTATTTCTGCTTTGTTTCTAACCTTGATGGGAGGCTAGAAAGTACTTGTACTTACGGAGGTGTTTTGGGTTTTTTCATTGTCTTGTCTGCTAGCCCTGAAATAAGCTGTACTTAGTTGTACTTAGCTCTACTGAAGAAATCTGGCTTTCCAGATTATCAGTTTGCTCACAGATGCTATGCATGGTTTTTGTTGAATATGATGAGTATTGCAGAGGTAAGGCTTGTGCAGAGGGAATAGTGATTTTATTTCATGCAGTGAAAAGTAATTACAACTTGCTTTTTGCCAGTCTGAGAAGCCAACTTAAATTGTTTAAACTGGGGGAGATCACCTTCTTGATATACTGATGCTCTGTTCTAGAATTATATTTTAAGATGCCTGTTAGTCTAAATAGACTCAAAACAGGATTTACTTACCAGTTTCCTGCCAGTTCAAGATGATTTATTACATTAAATGATGTTATCCCAAGTGAGGAGAGAAAGTGCAAGCCTATTTTCCGCAGTTGTTACCTCTTTCTCTGCTACTTTGTTATTTGCACTTCTTCGCCTAAAGGTGACAGTTGTTGCCATTGTTTCCTTGTGTTATATTCCTGTCCAAGAACAGGTAAAAGAGCATTGGCCTGAAAGGGAGTCACTGGTGCCGTCCTGAAATCCCATTCGATTTGAGTAATAAGAATGGGTAAAAGTTGAGTTTGAAGAAGTTTTAGAGACTGCTGTTTTACTTAACATTTTACATTGTCCATTATATGTTATGAACATATAATGCAGCTGCTGTATTATATTGTCATGCAATTCATCCTGTATATAGAAATAATTCTGTATAAAAACCCCTAATAGAGTGCAGGTACAGATAACAACAGAGAGTATGGAAAAGGAAAGTGGTTTGATAGAAACTTTCTTATTTAACATACAGCTAAGAATTACCTGTAATACTAGAAGAGGGAGAAGGATAAAATTAAAGGGGAAAAAAAGTAGACCTTGCTGTCAGTGTGAAAATCAGTACGTTATGGGCAGCATCTTTCCATCTAGAATGTAGAATTCGTAGCAACTCCAACAGTTCTTTTTGCAAGGATGAAGTGATGTTGCAGGATTAGGCCCTCTACTAGTGAAAAAAGCATTTAGCTATGTAAATGTCTTCCTCCACCTCACTTTATATTCCTCTTCCTTTGTCAGCTAAGGAAGGAATTAATCCAGCTCTTGAAAAATTTCTTTCAAGAGTTCTAGAAACAGATGGCTTTTATCAAATGCTGGTTAAGAGCCCATCTCTACAAATGGATTTGGGAACTAGAGAACTTGTTACATGATTCAGGATACTAGTGAGCCTGTAATAAGGCATTTATGACACTCTGTGCAGGGTTTGCTTGGAAATTAAAGTTTAAAAGACGGATATGAAGGCCAGGAGATGACTAATAGTTCCATTTTTGTGTAACTAGACTGGAGGTGTCTTTATAAAGAAAGAGCCTTTATAGGTGTTTCCAGCTTCATTCTAGCAATTTGAATACAAAGACTTGGGGTTTGACAGGAGATCTCCAGCTTTCTCAAACTGTGGACCAGGTCACGACATGGAGCTTTTCATTTTTCTCCTTCATCCCATGTTTATTACATTGCTCCACTTTAATCTAGTTTCACTAGTTTAAACAGGTATGTTAACCAGTGCAACTTTACATAAAGCATGCTTTACTGTTTAAGCTGTTTAATTGTACTAAAAATTTAATTGGTCTTCTGGCACTTCATACAGCTGCATAGCTGCATATGTGAATTTTGCATTTTTGTTAACTGTGCCTAGAGGTGTGTGATGGCGTTGTCATTGCTGTGCACGTTTACACTGTAGAGACAAGAGTGAGGGGGTAAGCAGTGAAAGGCCTAATATCTGCCAAGACAAAAATCATAGGTGAAAGAATTATAGAATATGAAGGTGGGCCACAGCATTTCTTGAAACAGCAGGGCAACTATGGGACTAATAAGGGATGCAGACCTATCATCCACTTACCCTCATTTGAGAACAAAGAAATCAAGTATTTAGCAGTGCTGAGTTACTTCATCACACTGAGTTGAGTTTCAGCCAAATGAGTTTGTTTTTATTATGGTTATGAATATATTAAGTTGCACATACATGAAAAATTCTTCTCTTGCATATGAAAACAGCTAGGTGAGATCATTGTTTATAAATGTTTTATATGTCATCATCTCTTCTCCTTTCCCTTCCCTTCCCCTTGTCATGGACATTATTCACTTAGGTTTTCTCTTTCATTCTGTGTCTGTGAAGCTTCTCTGCCTTGCTCTAAATCTGCAGTTTTCATGCAGCTTCCTCATTAAGGTACACTCTACTTTCATCATATTTGCACGAAATACTGCTTGATCTGCTGTAGGGTTGGGCTTGTGGCATGAGAAGTGGTTTACTGATCCTTTTGACACGGGAATGGCTTCAGTGTAAGTGCTAAGCTGTTGCTTTTCTTGTGTGATGCTAATAATATCTGATGATAGAGCAGGCAAAGGAAGTCAATCACATCCTTAAGAATAAGATAAATTTGGTAATAGAGAAGAGGATGCTCTTCGTGTGTGAAATTACTCTGATGCAGGTATTAAGCTAAAATGAAGAACTGTTTCATGTGAGCTCTTCAGATTCACAGAAGTCAGCTTTAAGTTCAGTTACACACCAGCGGAAAACAGGCACAAGTTCTCTAGACTAAATTGCAGCAGACAGAAGTTCAATAAAATGGGTACTCAATGCCATTTGATTTCTGCTTCTATGTGGAAAAATAAGAAAAAGCTGCTGAAGCGGTTTTTTGCTCACACCCATGGGTTGCTTCCTATTCTTATCATAGTTGGGTTTTTGTGAGCTCGCACCCACGTAAGGAGAGGAGGATGATGTAGCCTGCAGCCAGCTTCTGGCTGGAGTTTTGAAATTGTCCCTATACATGTGTGAAGTGTGGAGTGTGTTCTTTATTCTTGCTAATGCCAATGAGAATCCATTTCTTACAGGAATGAGACATAACTGTGGCAGATGTCATTTATAGTAATAGGATTTTGCTCTAACCTTTTTATTCACTGTCAGACATCCTGATTTTTGCTGATGATTGTATTTCTAGCCTCTTGCATAAAAACACCCTTCCTGCTATTCGTTCCAGTGCTGCACATGTACCATAAGTGTTGAGAGTGTTGCTAAACAGATGTCAAACATACTCATTTTGTTGCAGAAATAACGTGACTGCTGCACTAAGATATTGCTACAGGAATGTTTAACTCATAGTAGTGTCAGCATTAAAGTAATAATTGATTGGAAGCATGTCTGCACTAAACAGAAGTCTCAGCTTTTATATCTTCAACTTACTGACTGTGCCCAAAGCTGTTAGAGTAACAGCTCATAACCCAAGGCTCTCATGTGGTGTCAGCATGAAGTTTACACTGAAGCAGTTAATTTTTGAGGTTTGTTTGGGGTTATTCTTTTAGCAAAACATAACAGAGCTACCTTGTCCTACAGAGAACATCCAAAGCTTCTCTGAAAAGTATATGCACTAGGGTATCAAGCCTGTCTGGTTTCATCCTCACCTTGCATTCTGTCAGCCTCCTCCTGCCTTTGGTGGAGCTGAACTTACGCAGTAGCAGTTCTTGTAAAGATTTCCAAACTCACCTGTTCTCTGTGTGTTTCCTGTTAATACCCTGCTTAGAAAACTGTTTCTTTAATGGTCCTTGTTACAAGTTAATTCTTAAATTTTTTTTTTTACTTTCAAATTGCCACGGTTTAAGTCATAGTTACTGGTGTCTACATTTGTTATTTAACTCTTCAAGTGAATACCTGCATCAGTTCTATTTCTGCTGTATGCAGAATAAGCCAGCTAAGCCTTTCATTCCTCCTGGCAATGAGACAAAGACCTCCAAACATTGATTTGTACACTTGTACATTATGTATTTTTACTGATCTTTATTTGTGAGCCAAGATTCAGCGTTGAGGGGAATTTTAGGTACTTGAATACACATGAATCTTCTCAGAATCGGCCTCCGCCATTGCAGCAGAATTCTGCAGGTTCACAAACAAACCTGCCTCACTCTGCCATTCCCCTGTTTAATAGCAGTCACTGATTTTTGGCTGGAAGAAGCCCACAGATGTGACAGTCTGTCGATTCTTCCTCCTAGGGAAGGCAAAAGTCAGAAGAGACTTGAGTCAAACTCTTTCATTTGCTCGGTCTTCTCGAAACTAGAGTCAGAAAGGGCTTTGTGGTCTGGAAGACCTTAGCGTTTTGAGTGGGTACGGATGCTGGTATGAATGCTTTGAGGATATAGGGGAGCCCTTCATCTGCCGTGTGAAAGTTCACGTATGCTATTTCTCATATTAAATAAAATTCCTGTTTGTGTTTTAAGAGCTGACTGGGTGAACCCAGTGACAGTTCATACCCCTGTCTATTTTCATTTTGTTGCGGGAAAGTAGCATAGAATGAAACAGATCAGTCAGTGCCCATAGGCCGAAGTAGTTTGTCTTTTAATGTTGGAGACAGATTAAACTAACAGCAAATTCAATCTGCAACTTCAGGGAGGGGAGAACAAGATTATTTGAACGAGTCATGTTGAAATGTGGTAAGCTATGTGTAGGTGAGGGCGTAGATCTGTGTGAGCAGGCATCGCAGTTTAGCATGTGGAGGTGTTTTATCTGGTCAAAGTCCAGGCTATCGCTGAACATGGGGTCGTCCATCTGATCCTGAAAAAAATTAGTTTTCATACTACAGGCCTGCAATGAAATAGCTGTACCAGATTAGTCATTCGTGAGACATCAACAACAGTAAGATTGTGCTACATCCAGCTGAAATAGCTCTGGGCCTGGCTGGGGTAGAGTTGGAGTTCTTCATAGCAGCTGGCACGGGGCCATCTTTTAGATTTGTGACCAAGGGGGTCACAAAAAAGAGCAAACCAAAAGAATACTGCTCACACACAAAAGAGCAGCGTTTGCGCAGGACAGGGCCTGCTCTGATCCTTACCCGGCCCCCTGGTGAATGGCCAGGGGTGGGCAACAGCCTGGAGGGGACCCAGCCGGGCAGGTGACCCCGGCGCCCCAGTTACTCCGTGCCAGGCAGCCGAAGCTCGGCGATGGAAAGGGGACAGAGGGGGCGCTGGGGAGGGTAGCCATCATCTGCCTGGGCAGGGCACTGGTCTGCCCATGGGGGCTGCTGGGCGATGGCCTTTGCATCACTTGTTTGGTTTTTTGCTTTCTTCTTCCAGAAATCCCTTACTTAACTGGGCTTTTTATTTTTATTTTAATCAGAACACCTGAGTTTTCTTGCTTTTACTCTTCCTTTCCTCTCCCCGCATCCCACTGGGGTGGAGAGGAATAAGTGAGCGGCTGTGTGGTGCTTACCTGCCTACTGGGGTTAAGCCACCACAAATAATATTCTTTTTTTCTTTTTTTTAAATACATCCTGACCAGGTTCTGCAGCGCTTTCCCAGGCAGGCGGCACCGCTGCTGCTTTGTGTTGCCAAACGCTGTTTCGAACGAACCGCCCCTTGTCAGCATGGCAGAATTCAGGGGGGGATTTGGACCGCGACGTCCCTCACGGTCCGCACTGTTGACACCTGCGCTGGGGGGGG
>WEKW01006855.1:15143-26029 GCA_013389905.1 Sula dactylatra
GGTCAGCGGCGGGGCCGGAGCGGCGACGTTAACCTCGGCCCTTGTGTTTGTTTCCCCAGGGATCGACAAGGAGAACGTGGAGCTCTCGCCCACCGCCGGACACTCCAACAGCGGGAGGATACGCCACGGCTCCGCAAGCCAAGTGCAAAAGCAGCGAAGCGCTGGCAGTTTCAAACGTCACAGCATCAAAAAGATTGTGTGACTATTTCTTTTTAATTTCCCCTTTCTTTTTTTTTTTTTCTGGGAAACTGACTGACATGCACGGGCCTCTTGCAAAGGGCCCTCCACCGGTTGTGATGCTGCACTTAATTTTTTTAAAGTTCCCATCCAGTCAGCCGTGTTGCCAGATGATCAACTCTTGAAACATTGCCTGAATTTTAATGCCTTCGTTTCTTTTCTTCTGTTTTTTTGATTTAAGCCAGTGTTTCAGAACCGCTCGTATAGATCCTGACGGACTTTGTAGCTGAAGGAGGCGTGGAGTTCTTTAACACTGCAGAACCATATCTTGTCCGATTACGAAAGCCATTTCCCATAGACAGTTCTACCTTGCTTCTGTTAAATGCCTTGTTTGTTTCTTCTCTAAAGGAAAGTGTTAATCCTTAATCCTGTTTGCACACTTTTCAAGGTAGTGGCTTTATGAGCCGGGGGAAGTTACTATAATCTTGGTTTTAATTCAAACCTGTAAGATTTTTAGCTGTGGACTTTTTTTTACCATACTTAAAAGAAACTTATGATAGCCGCAGTACAACGAGTTTAACCCGAAGTAGTGGATTAGATTAAATTTCTAGTAATTAGCAATAAATTTGAGAGGACAAGGAGGCTGCATGAGTCTCTTTCATTCCCCAGACCGTAGCCTCACACACTCGGACTGTATACGGACCAGACTGGATAAACTGGCTTTTTTCCAAAGCAAAATTTTTTTTGCTGTACGTTAACTGCACATAAAAGGTCGTATAGTGGAAAGAGAATCATCGAGAACTGACTCTTGTGCTGTCATTGTAGCAGTGTTGAAAATTTATTGCTTCTTTCTTCCATTTAGCATATACTTTAGTTTTGCCCTTCCCAACAATATGCACCTTTGAGAAATTCCTGGCAGAACAACCAGCGGGGTCTGGAAGGGAAAATTTCATTAATTAACTTCCAGCTCTGGGAGATGGTGTTTGGCAAAGCTGCTTCTGTGCTGCCCAAGCAGCGATATAAAAGCAGCAATGTTTGCTTAAGGTACATGAATTTAAAAATAACTGACACTGTGTCAAATCCAGGTTACGTTTGAATGTTTGCAGTGCAATTCCTAGTATCAGTACAGACATCTGCAGTCAAACCTGTCTTGCAGAATTTTCAAGGGGTTTTTGTTTGCAAGGGTTTGTACTTGGGGGTTACACAAAACTGAAATTGCTGTCACTGTGAAAGACTTGTCAGCTACAGTCGTGTATCAGCGATGGACGACTGTGAGAACATGCTGCTATGTTGATGACATGTAGAGGTGCAGCGCTGGGTGCTGCCGATGCTGCCTGCACGGACTGAAAACGTGCAGAGCGTTTGATCTCGGAGGCGAGCAGAAGTTCTGACAAAAGGGCCTCTCACCTGGGTGCTCGTTGGAGGGCTGGGTAGATCTCCTGCTGAAGAACAGTTAAACTTCCCAGTTTCAGATCCCTGTTGTATGTTAGAAATTAACAATCTATAAGTGGCTTTAAAGGAAAAAAAGTATATCCACTATATAAAATAAAATCCTCTAGTGCAATTTTGTTAGTGGCTTTCAGTAAATCAAACTCCACAGCTAAATTATTAGAGAATGGTACAAATAAGTGTTCAGAATTTATTGATATAGCACATAATTCACATGTATCCACACAGTAACGATGTAACATTTATGTAAATAAAAATACCTTTATTGTATTGATTCATAAAATAACAATTTAATTTCTTTAATTTGTTTACAGTCCTGGACAAACTATGAACACAAACTTAATATGCAAATAGCTTGCCAAAACAAGAGGAAAACTTAGAATTAGTGGTCTTGAAATAGATACGTTGGAAAATACGAAGACTTGTGCAATTAACCAAATTTTTTTATTCTTGGTCGTGTAGGAGCTGCGGTAGCAATGTGGTTACTGAACAGATGCAGAACTCGGAAAGGGATCGTGAGGCTAGAACTGAATGTAGGAATAGAGCAGTGACTTGCGCCATGTCCTAAGCTGCTATGCACCTAAAACTTCGGGAGTCACTGATGTAAAATCCGTTCTCATCTCATACATCAAATTGCTAAGAGCCACCTTCAGCATCGCTGCCAGTTTGCACTTGGTTGTACTGAATCAAGCTAATTCTAGCCCTTTCCATTTTGCTGAAGACAATGAATTGTAGAAGCCTGAAGATTTGTAGGTAGGAGGAAAAAAGAATCTCTTGTAAAGGTAACTTGCTGTTACAAAAATAAAGTTTTCAGTTGTTTCTCCTACGAGCAGATTTTCTTTAAACAGAAATAGTGATTCCAGATGAACTACCAAATCAATTTAGTTTGGACTGGGTGCATTTGAGAGCAACTCCTTTCAATATTTTGCATTGCCTCTGTAAAACAAAAAAAAAAGCGTCCCTAAATTATAATTAACGCATTCTGTGAAACACATATAATGTGAAATCAAAATGGACAGTGATTAAAATTACCTTTCATGTGAGAACTAGAACTACTCCAGGCTCTCAGTCCCAGCTGAAAAAACTGGTATCTTCCTAAAGTAAGTCAACAAAATTTAATTTATTCTATTTCCTGGAAGGCGGGGGAGTCATTTAATGTTTTCACTGCATGGTTCAGTGAGAGGTCCTGAACCTTCTTCGAGCAGGGGTGTCAAACACGTAGGTGTAACGGGGGCTGAATTTGGGTGTAATTGCAGTCGATGGCCAAGGTTTAATTCAGGATCACACGCGCCCCGATACGCAGGGAAGTTACCTCCCAGTGGTGGTAGTTGGGAAGCTCGCGCTTTGATCAAGGGGGAAAACATGGCCTTTCTTTAATGATTAAACTTCTATTAGTAATTAGTTGTTCAGTGCCTTACTGTCACATTCATCACTTAGCCTGCTCCCTGTAACAGCCATTGCTGTTACTTTGCCTTTTTGCTTTCTTTCTCACATCCTCCCTTCTTTGGTCTCTTCTCCTGTTCTGAGTATTCTCCATCCTGCTCCGTTCCATTCCTGTGAGCACCACTCTCAGTTCCCAGTCCCGCCTGCTTCCACTCTCTCCTCATCCTGTTACTCCGCTTATCTCGTAGTGATCAGCGGGTAGTTGCTGGTGACAGTGTGGGCTTGAAACCTAATCTGACGAGTGAGAGACAGATCTGAGAGTTCCGACCTTTGGGTCGCTGTCTCAGGCAGCCTGCAGACTACCGGGCAGTCGCTGCAGCCGGGGAGTCTGTGTACTTTGAAATGAAAACTTAGATTCAGAAAAATCAGATTTTAACACGTGGACCATTTAACTACATCATGGGGACTGTATGTTTGACACCCCTGTTTTAGAACACGTTACCCATTACGCACTAACTACAGTTAAGTACTGTAAAGATGATTAACATTTTGTTTGTGTTTGTATTTTCCCTGACTTAAAGATAATTCAGTAGTATTTGAATAGTGCATAACCTACCTGTTAATTATGCCAATGTTTCTGCTTTAATGTGCATGAGGTTTCCAAGACCAGGAAACATTTCCAATAAGTATTGTGGACTGAGCACCTGGAAGCGTTCCAGTGCTCTATTCCTAACTGGGTTGTAGGTTTTAGGGCTTTTTCTGTTTCATTCTAAGGTTAATTTTTTTTTCCTAATGTAATGAAGCACGTCTTATTGTTATGCAACAGACTTACCACAGAAAGTCACTTTTAGTGTTGGTCCCACCATTTTTTTTTAATGCAGTATATTCACCTGTAAATAATTTTTGTGTAAAATTTGACAGAAAAGTATATTTACTACACTGTAAATACATGTGACAATATATTGTATTATTTTGCTTTTTTTGTAAAGCAGTTAGTTGCTGTATATGTATAACATACAAATTTGATTATTCTAGTGTTAGTAACTGTTAACTACTACTACTCCTTCCTGCTGTTGCGTTAACGTCATTTAAAAAAAAATGCTGTGTACTATAAACTCACACTATGTATGATACCTTACTATTTCCATTTGGGCCTCGACTTCGAAAATGTTCCCTCGATCCACAATCCTGTTCATATTGTAATCAAGCGTGCAACAGCTGGCAGTGCCCTGCTGGGTCAAACGCAGTTGGTAACTGTAGGTAAAAATGATAGAAACCTGGTTTCAGATAATTGTTGTTCATCCCATTTTCCCCTCATGTATGTACTTTCCCGTTTTTTTGAAGTAAAATGTAAATTCAGCCTGCTTCAAGTTGTTTGAAGGTCATTCACTTCTGCTGTGGGACGGAGGTGGTGTATTCTGAAATCCTTTTTCTGTTTCTCGTGACAGTGAGATTTGGGTCGGTCCTTTGGGTCTGACCCAAGGGCCTCGCTGCAGCAGGCACTGGATCCAGCCCTAGTCCCAGACCTGAAAACCCACTTTCTCTGGGGAAAATTAGAATCGAGTTGAAATCCAGTGTCTCGGATTTGTCTTTCCAGAATGGTGCTTCTCTGTGTGTGTGATCTTGCACAGTTCTAAACAGTGGCAAAGCGGATTGCCTGTGGATAACTGAGGACGAAATTTGGACAGAATAAAGCCCATTGTCATGAATTTCATGTCACTTCAATAAGATGATCATAATTGAATAATAAATCAATATTTCTTTTTAAAATGTAAATTTAATATTTTAATAAAACAGCTGCTTGGTCTTTGAAGAACATTTCAGTAAAATTTGTCTATTTGAGCTTTTCTAGCTTAGAAGCTTGAAGTTTCAACTGTCAGGCAACTTTTATGACAAATGATTAATCAAATCTATTTTTCTTTTAGGGGAATATATTACTTTCCTATTAAAAATGTATAAGTACTTATATTCTGGCTTTGTGAATCGTAAAAGGATGTAAAAACACATTAAAGCGTGACTGCGTTGACTCCTTCTGAGACATCTTATTGTTCCTGCACACTAAACGGACCATTAGGCCCTCTCAGTTGAAAATGGACAGACAGACACGTGGACAGATGGACCGGGTGACTCGCTGCAGTGCTGCTGTTGCCAGCAGGGATTGCATGAATGGAAGAGCCGCAGTTTCTGAATTTTGAAATTTCAGGAGCACGTTTTCTTTACCTTAGAGGAAACATTCATTAACCCTAAATCAGAAATAGCAGCACTGACCGGAGTGGGGAGCCGCACCGGAGATGTTTCCTGAACAACAGGCACTAAATCACTACTGCTAAAAACACTTCTGGAGTTCCTCTTTTGGACAGCTGAGCTTCTCTGCTGCTTGAGATCACAAAGTATGCTGTAGCCACAGTGAGGGAATGAAGGGAGAAAGAATTTTATTTTAGTCATGTCTTCATGCAGTTGGAAAAAACGATATTTAGGGAAAAAATTGCACCCTTGGAGCAAGTCCTAGGAAATAGCTTCAAAATCCCTGCCCAGCTGATGCTGGTGCTGCTAAAATATTTTACAAAGGAAAAAAATAAGCAAAGTAAAAGTTCAGAATTCTCTTGATGCAGGGGTATTAATTCTGTTAGAGAGGTAAGTGGGGCAAAACTGTACAAGGAGGAAGAGAAAGGAAGTTGTTATTCACAGGCACCACGACTGACCCATAATGTGAGGGGCTGTCTCTATGACTGGTCTAAGTATTTCCAAACACCTGACTTGGAATAACAAGTCTTTACAATATTCATAGTGAGATATCCCAGAAGTTTCATACTGAACTTGTAATTCCCTTAATAGGAGACTTTCTTAAGCACGCTGAAAAACTGCAAAGAAACGTGCACAAGCATTAAAATTAAAAGCCCTTTCCCGAGGCTGGTGGGATGCGGCCCCTGGGGGGAAAAACCGTGACATGGATTTTGTGATAATTTGACACCTCTGAATGTCAACGCTGCTGCTAGGATTAGCCTCTTCTTGCGCTGCTTCGCACCCGTGAGCGGCTGGCTCAAGAAACTGCACCAGATGCTAAGGGCAGTAGCCGTCCTGTGTGTCTCAGTGAGCTGCTGCGAGGGCGGGGCGAGAGCAGCGTGTCCTGTTCTTTGCTGCAGCTGGCTGAGCCCAGCATGGCTCTGAGCCGTCCGGGAAGGTGACCGAATGCTGTTGCGGGTTAACTGCTGCTACAGCTACACAAAAGCTCACGTGCGTGAGATGGGGTGAAATCTGGTCCCTTACGTCCTGCTGTAGGGCTGAATTCTACTGCATGTTTGTCGCTTTTGCAATTGTCAGATGCTTTTTGTTTTTCTATTGTTCCCTTCGGCTCATCTGTGTAGGAAAGGTGGACTGAGAACACGTGAGCCTGAACAGATATAACATGATTAGTTACTCGGTGTCACAGAACTAAAAAGTAAAGCCACCCTCTCGTAGCTTTGATGAGTGGTACGGACCGTTCCATTTCAAGGCAACAATGGTCCTTACCCACTGCTAAAGTTCATGATTTACAGGTGTGAATCCTTTGTTTCTTGGAACATTGGTTTCTTCAGTTGGCTGCTCCTATGTTTAACAAGCTCTAAAATGAAAATAAATCCCAGGGTTGTGTGGGTGGAGAGCGTAAAATAACATCTCCTGTGATGTGACTTGTTAAAACAAGTAGGGGTTTGCTCTTCAAAGGGGTAAGGAAAAAAAGTCCGATGACTGCCTCTTTAGGGATATTCAAATGATAGTGCTATAAATAGCGATGAGTAACTATATGTTCAAGAAAATCCCACTGAACTACTAAATTGTATTTTAATTTTTTTTCTCATAGCATACTGTCTTTCAGAAAAAACTAGTAATATCTGTTCCGCTGCTTCTACCCCCAGTTAGTGTACATAGAGAATGAGGTCTGCCCAGGAGATCCGAGTGCTCAGTAGGACACGTTGCATAAACCGCAGGAGACCCGGTCAGCCAGACCTCCTCCACTGTCTGCGAAGACACAGATAAATGAAACGGCTGGGTCCGGAGGAGGTGGATCAAGGACAGGCCTGGCTGGGAGTGAGTCTTCCAAGGTCTGGGTTATCAATTCTGCTTCCCAAGGCTACTTATGTTTAAGATACAAGGTGCCAGGCTGGGGGGGCAGTGGGTGCCTCTGCCTCACCTGTTCTGGGCTCCATTCCCTTCGCCCTGAATTGCTTTCTATGAAGCTCCTCCACTTGCTAGCTGTGCTCCCACCTCCTTGCCATACCAGCCACAGGGGTTGCTTTCCCTTTTCTTGGCGATTCCCTTTCCCTTTTCTAATTGCCCCCTACCCCTCCTGGAGCTCCCTGCCAGACAGCTGTTCTCATTTCTGAGAGTGCACTTAGCGCAGTGTCAGGCAAGAGAGGAGTCTTTCAGCTCGCCTCGCAGCGGTAGCACATGCAAAGAGGGTGCGGTGAAAAGCTCTGCGTGGTGTGCGAGAGGCCCACCCAGCCGTCTGTAAACGGGCATGACTGAACACGGGCCAGAGTCAGCGCAGGAACAGCGGCTCTGAGCCAAGGAAGAGGCTGGTTCAGAGCAATGCAAAACATAGAAAGGCTTAAAGGCCCTACAACACAAACACAAGTGAGGCTGCTGGGCTGGCTGAGGCAGTGCGACAAAACAAGGGAAGGAATTTCTCCATTTGCCTAAAACACTTAGCAGCTAAGTCTCTGTGCAGTAGGGATCAACGAGTAAAGGCTGCCTCTGTGCTGCTGAATCCTGCTGTACGTTGAATTCCTCACATGAAGAGATGCTCACGGAAAGGGGCGCCGAGGCCATCACCACTTTGTGCACTCTGTCCTTCCGAAGGCTGCGCTGGATCTTGTTCTCCAGGGCTAACTCTCCTCTGCTCTCCCTCCAGCCAGGCCCGTCCTTGTTTCTAACTCCTGGTCTCATGCAGTTCCTGACAGAGGGAAAAATCACTGCTCTTCCCTCCACGAGCCGCAGCGCACACAGAGCCGCGCTGCTCTGAGGCGGTCCCGCAGAGAGGCAGGCATGGCTCTCAGAAGCAACCAGCCCCTCGCCCACAGCACCTCTCTGCCTGCTCTTGGGAGAGGAGGGCTCTGCCGAGGCTGCAGAGCGGGACGCTAGAATCGCCGCAGTGTTTGGCACACCCCTGGCTGCTGACAAAAGCAACAGAGGAGAGCAATCACAGACAGGTGAAGCCAGGCTTGCACTGAGCACAAGGAACCTGCTGTAGCACTCCGAGGACTGGATCAAACACCCTGCCAAGCAACTCGGCGAGTACCTCTGTTGGCCTTAATTTTCCAGTCCTGTTTCAGATGTTAATGGTATACCTGTAATTTACAACAAAGGCACAGATAAAAAAAAAGGCAAGAATTAATTGCTCTTGAGGATGCTGACATACCTTACCTGTTCATTTCTCGGTTTCAGTATTCCTTTTGCTTTGTACGGTGGAAATTTTTCTTGCCGGGAACATTTGTTTGCTTTTAAAACCATCATGAAAATTGAACTATCAGGATAGAAAAGTGTTTCCCCACTCATGAAAAATTCAGTGTCATGAACCGTTTCTGCAAGAACGTGGCTTGTCAGACACGGAAGCAGTTAATCTTTCTGTTAGTAGTGTTTGTTTTATTTGACATCAGTATACTCTTACTATTACTCAATAGAATGTATTTTTCTTTTCACTGTAGTAAAGCTTATGGCCCTTGACTGCTACAAGAGCTCAGCTACGCACTGCACACAGAGCAAGATACCGGTTTTGTCCCGAGAGCTTGAAGTGTTTGTAGTCACCCTGTGTGTCTGAGACAGGCCGTCTTGTGACCTTGGAGAAATCTCTTAACATCTTACAATCAGGCATCATAAACGCCCAAATTGCCCAACTGTAACAGTCAAGGATGGCCGTCAGTTGGCGGAATTCTTAACAGACAAACTTCTGAGATCTTCAGATTAAAGACATTAAAAGGGCAAAGTCTTAGCACTGTTGTGGTTTTTGCCGCTTCATGTGTGGTGCCATTTGTAGTCTTTAAGCAGATATTTATTGTGAATTTCTGACTGCTCTAAACAAAAAGATTGAGGCAAATCAGAAACTTTTCACAGAAAAATACTTACACCAATTAGTAATTTAGGAAGGACAATCTGCTCCAATGCGATTCTGTGATTTTTCTAAGTTACTCATTTACACTCTCTAATGTACTAACTACTTGCTGCATACATGTGTAAATAAACAACTGAGCAGGTTTAGCTCCAGCCAGCCTGGTTAGTTAGGCCAATAAAGCTCCCCTGGTGTCCTGCTGTTAAGGTGTTTACCACAGAAGATTTCCTGCATCATTACACAGCGCAGAGCATGCTGTTTGCAGCCAGGCAAGCTCACAGGAGTGGAAAGCAGAATGAAAGACTTGGTTACTGGAAAACAGAAGGAGGCTAATTTTGGAGTAATCTATTACTTCTAGATGAAAAGGAAGATCAGGCTTTCACAGGGACGCAGGCTGTAAGGAGACTGATGCTTTCCTACGCTGCTGCAGCTCCCACTGGTCACCACCAGGAATTACTCTGGTTTATAGTCTTGCTTCTCCTTGCTCTGCTGTTCCCTGCTACCTGCTCTTGCCCCAAAGCGTGCTTGCATGAGCCATCTCTCCCTGGCCTATTTCTTTCCCTCTGACTTTGCCTCTGAGTTTCCGAAAGGTAAAATAAGAGCCTAAGTTGTTCCGCTGGGAAATCCAGAGCCATCTCTGTTACCACCAAGGCAGTTCCAGTGACAAACCAAGAACAGTTTCCTCTCTGTTGCACACAACGCAGAACCAAATCCCCAAAAAACACAGGTACAGCAGTGTCCCGGGGCCACCCCAGTGCCCGGATGCAGCAGGTACCCTCTGATCTGCAGGAGAAGCACCCAGAAAAAGCTGACTCCTGTGACTCTGTGCCTTTCCATGCAACTGTGCTGGATTATTTGGAGAGAGGGTACACCACTCCCGAACTGCTCTTCCCACCCAGACCCAGCGTGGAGGCCAAACTCCTCCCCTCCTGGGTGTTGCTGTGTTATTAACACAGAAATTAACAAGGATCCCCCATAAAGGTCAGTGCAGAACTTTTCCCAAGGCATGGCTGCTTCTCAGATTGCTCCAGCCACACCCCATAACCTTTTCCTTTTTCATTCCAGCCTGCTGTGCAAACTCCCAAGCTCCTTAGAATAACGACGCTATTTCTCACAGTCTCCTCCAAGCAATTTGCCCAGAGCTGCCCCGAAACAACTGTCTAACAAGCCTCCGTGCCCCAAAGAGCGCTCCAGCACCAGCAACGACAAGCCACACTTTTCTACTGCGTATCCCCGCCACAGAGCCTCAGAGATTCCTTGGGACATGGAAATCATTTACGCACCATATTTTCTTTAAGGATGAAAAAAGCTCTGGTGGGAATTGCAAGCATTATCAATAAAAAGAAAACGAGTCCCCATTAATTCCAGCTTTGTGCTATTGTGGCTAAGCAGTGCCCTTGCCCGAACACAGATTTTCATTTCTCATTCTGGTTGGGCTTTGGCATATGGCAGCTCCCATCCCGCGCTGCTGTAGCTGCTAGCTAATACATTTGCTTGCTGTCTAACATTTCATCACTAGCTAAGCATTTGTCTAAAACTTCGTATAAAGCACAGATGCACCTCTGTTTACTCGTTTCTACAGCACGGGGGAAGCTGGCAGTGTCTGGCTGCGTTAGGAGACAAGTGCTTCGGCCCCGGGGCCGAGATGAGCCCGGTGATGCCAGCAGGGAACAGGGCCGAGCAGCCGGAGCGGGTGAGGGTGCTCCGCTGCAGCCTCTGCGGGCTACGAGCGGGCAAAGGCGCACGGCGCCCCCGGAGGAGGCGAGTCAGGCACCGGGGACCGGCGGGCGCCGGA
>WEKW01006855.1:26788-43039 GCA_013389905.1 Sula dactylatra
GGCCGGCGCCCCCCGGGGAGCGGAGCGCGGCCCCGGGCGGCGGGGCGTGGGGGAAGGCGCTCCGCGAAGTAAGCGTCAGTTCGGAGTCTTTCGGTGTCTTTATGTGCCTTTTACTACTTATCTCCTACTCGGCCGTGGCAAAGTCTATTAGTACGTTCATGAGAGAAGCAGCTGTGCGGGCCGGAGCAGTCGTGTGCGTTGGTATTAAATGTGATTCACTCCCGCTGCAAACCGTGCTGTAGCTACTCGGAAATGAAAGCAAGAGATGACCTAAGTGTTGCAGACTTGGTTGCAAAGATCAAGGATGCCTTGTGTTGTCTCTTGTATGTCTGGTATGGCGAGGCTTGCTTATGGTTATGGTAATAGCCAATAAAAACTGTTATTAGCAAACTTTTCACATATTGCAGTGACTATTATTTGTTTGTAAGCCAGCATGGAATATAGTCAGGAGCAAAGGAATTAAATTGTGTTGCTGCTGAGGAAGTAATGTTCCAGTAGCCTTGCTTTCCTGGAAGATTCCTTGTTTGACTTTTTTTCTTTTCTTTTTTCATCTGCTTTCCCTCCTTGAAGCAAGTAAGATCTAAGTTACTTGTGTTCCAGAACTGGGCAACTTGATCTATGTCTGGCCAAGTTCTTTATCACAGTCTAGTAAGTTACACCATGAAGCACGGAACACAAAATGAACAGGCATCTCGGTAAGGGCATCCTTTCATGAAAGTTATCTGTAATAGTAGGAAATGGCAACAAAAGCTGCATTTGACCACAGTCTGTCTATTACAGAAAAATAAGGGGCTGCAGAACAGAAGTAATTCTGCCTTTCTGTGTTTCCAGGGTCATGTGCTGCCTTGGTCAGGTCGGCAGTTGTGCTAGCACCTGCTGAGTGTTATCAGAGCCTCTGTGGACTTTGTCTCAGGTGAAAGGAAACAGCTTGTTGCTGGGGAAAGTAGTATCAGGAGACTGTGACTTTACTTTTCTCCTATTTGCTTTGCGCCTGTGAATGATCTAATGACTCGCAGCCCTACACGTGTGCATGGTATAGCCAAGGAAGAGCATGTGGCAAGTTGGAGTGCGGCACAACTGCTCACGAGGGAGGTAAGGCTTTTTCTCGGTAGCACGTGGACCAGCGCTGTCAGAGCAACTGAGCTGAGCTTGCTCCTCTGCTGGCTGGTCACTGTGTGACCCAGTTCAAGTCACTTAACCTTTTCATTCTTTAATGAGCTTCCTGTGTAAAGGGTGAAATACTGTGCAGGCGTCTGCCGAGCTAATGTACCTGTCGTCTGGTAATCTCAATGTACCTGTGACTCTGAAAAAGGAGAGTATGGCTTTACCGCATGTATCTTGACCACACAGTTTAGTTCTTGATTGTTTTGTTTGCATGTGCTGCCTAGTGCACTGAAGGAAATGACAACCTTTTAGTAAGTTAGAAGGTGCAAGAAGCCTGTAGAACTTGAGCTGTCCTTGAAGCTTGCTAGAATCCACCTTCTTACTTCATCGCTTGCTGTCCTGGTACTGCTCACCTGACAGTTCCTCTTCTGTTTCAGAGTTTCATTGAGCTCTTGAAGGATTTTTCAAAGCTCTCATGGGACACCAGTGGTGGGGGATTTAGGCAGGTGAACCTCACCATGTTTCTAACAGTATTTTGTACGACAGGGCTGCAGGGTGTCTGCTCTCAGACATGAAATGAATTCTGTTGTTAGGTTTGGAGGGTCTGCATGGACGGTGCTGCAGGAGCCCGGTTGTTGTGTGTTCTGGTAGCTGCTTCTTACTTAGGTGTGCTCTCCTTTGTCGCACCGAGTTTAGACACCCGTCCTGAGAACCAGATTCCTTCTGAAAGATCTCTCGAGATGCTTTGAGATACTAATACTGAAGACCATCAGGTGCCTAGAAAGCCTTGGCTTTAACCTAGGCATTCCGCAATGCCTGCAATTAGACAACAGGAATTCCCCTCACCACCCAGGGTGTGAGATGAAGGTACCTGCAGTTCAGATCCACCACGCTACCGAGGTTCCCGGTTCCTGCAGATTCCCTTGGGATTTAACAGTGACAGGAGTTTGTTTTTGAGGATTGCAGCCAAAGCTGTTCAGAGCCAGAAGCAGTTGATTTGCTATGTTGAGACTCTCCTGTTCATTTTGAAAACATTGCAGGCTGACTTCAGGGGTGTTTGAGAGCAACTATATTTTTGCAGTAGTAGAATTATCTGAAGAGCCTAATGTTTTTAAAGCAACATACCCCGCTTATCTATGGCTCTCTTCTTTCATGTGCACTTAACTGATGTGAAAAAATTATTTAAGGTATTCCTAGTGTCCAGGGAGACTGTAATAAGATCAGGGCTGGCATCCCAGGTGCCCTTAGCAACATCTAGAAGTAATAAAAAACAAAATTAAAACATTAATTACTTCTAATTGTTTGATGTTTCAGATCTAATGACTAGCCTTTTTTTAAATCCTGATTTCTAACTACAGTGCTTCTGTGGAACTCTTAATGAGTTAAACTTCATGAAGTGATGATTAACTTCAGGCAGCCACTTTCAGATAGTTGGAAGAAGCTGTTTTATTCAGTAGCTGCTTAATATTTCCTAGAAATTAAGGTTGTTTGGTTTGATTCTCATGGGGATTGCTGAAGGTGGTAGGTTTGCATGTAACTCACTGCTTTTGCAAGTGATCTGTCTTTACCTTTTTTACTGTGGGGTGTTTTATTGTCCACTATGTGGATTCTGTTTGACTTTGCTGCTTCTGCATTTTGTACCCTGGCTGGAAGTGAACTCCGAATTTATGGGCCCTGTACATCACTGTTAAGAGAGTTGAATATTTCAGAAAAGATCATTTAAAATCATTCTTCAGCAAACAAATCACTGCTTGTAGATCTGAGGAGGTCCTGATTGCCTTTTTGACCTCTGCTGCCACCTGGCAATGAGGATGAGAAACTTGCCATGTGCTATAGCTGGTTTTGACTCCCCGAGTATAAATAGCAGCAGTTTCTGGCAAAAGCTCATGATCTGCATGTGCCTCTTGTGTCAGGGGCATTAGCTTTGCATAGGGATAAATCTGTGAATTGGAAACTTGAAAACTCTAGAACGAGGACTGGAGTATGTATCCCCATAAATTTTAGGGCTGTGACCCTGCAGTTCCCCCTTCCTTAAAGAGGACCTTCTTTTGGTATGAGCTTGGTATTCCATTTCTTCTTGAAATGTAGGGTTAGGAAGGAGTTTTTGTGTGTGTGTTCAGGGGTGCAGGAACGAAATTTGCACGTTGCTTCCCTAAAATATTTCAAGTTGAATGGAGTGTTCTGTTTGCTGCCTGGTAAAGAGGATGGGCTCCTGTCTCTTGAGTTGGAGTGCCTATTTTCTGTTCCTTATGTTTCCTCCAACTCAATGTGACTCTAGGAAGGTCATCTAATCTGTGTCTTGGCTTTGCTTTTTTAAAAAAAAAAAAAGGGGCTGCCAAAGCTGAAGAAAGGAGGCAGCCTGCGATCTGTGGGGGAAGCCTTTCTGTGTAGGAGAATAGCCGCTAGCGTAATTTGGGCGAGGGCTTGTAGCTGCTACTGTAATACGGATCAAAGTGAAGCATGCCTGTCTCTGATCAGGTCTCAAGTATGTTGTGTAACTTCTTGTAGGAAGCTTGTTAATGCATACAAGTTCTCTTCCTGCTTGTTTAGTCTAAATGACTCTTAGTGAAACCTCTACTGTTCCTTTCCTAGTGTAGATGAATGCAGGGTGCCTTTTTCATGAATATGTTTGATATTCTTCATCTCTGTGTGCTTCTGTGACTTATTCTCAGCAAGCCAAGCCCTGGGCACAAGGCTTCCAACTGAACAACACTGCTTTTCTGTTTGTCTAGTCCAGCTTTTGTTTTGAGAAGCTGTTTATCAAGGTCCTCCTGCTGTGTGCAGTACACGTCCTAGTGAGCAGGTCTTGGTGCTGTTCTCCAGATGCCTGTTTGGTCTCAGTGCTGCCTCTTTTCTCACTATCTCCTACAGTGGTATCAGTGTGTTGTGATGTAAACTTCACTATCCTGTCTCCTTGAAAATTTAAGTCTGTTTTGTCTTGTGTGCAGAGTATATTGGAAGCATTTGGTTAGTTAGCTCCTGAGTGTTGTGCACGCCTGCTTTGTGGAAAGTGATAGACATGTCAGGCATTTGACTTAGCTGGTTGCCTTTACATTTTAATTTACAACCTGCACCTGTGGTGGGCCCTAAACCATGTTGCCCATAGCAAGGGCTGCATTAACTTTGTTGGTGTAGAAGCAAACACAAAATGCAGAGTCTTGGATATACTTTTTTCTGAAGTTCTGGAAAATAATTTGTTCTATTCTCCAACCTGGATGAAAATGCAGAAGGAAAGAAAGATGGTAAAACCTGGATTTGGGGAAAATGTTTGTAATGTGTTGGTAGATTATAAAGGTAATGAAAGGTGCTTTGCCTGTACCGTGGAGGACAGAGTCTCTTTAGTCTTCTGTGAAAAATGCTTTTAAAAGAGTTGAATCTGGACTGGTAGGTGTGTCAAGGAGGAAAGAAACTGTTGAGAAAGAGTCCCACCGACTGATGTGTCAGCCTCTTGGCTGTAAGAAGAAGCGATGTCATTCCCCAGTCAGGGGTGCCTGTGCCCAGAGTGGGATAGTCTGAATCAGAGGACTTTTCTCTGGAGTTTAAAGCAGGGTGATAAAAGAAAGGTCGTGTGGCTTCTGGCTTATGCGCCGAACTCTTTTGGCTAGCTTGAAGAAGCAGAACATTTGGTCTGGCTCCGTTTCTGGAGCTGACTCCAAAACTGGCAAAAACAGCCTCCACCAAATTTTGAGGAATAGCCAAGGAAGATAAAGGCGGTATTGGTAAAGTGGCGCCTGAAATTTGCTTCTGTGTCAGAGATAGTTTTCTGGCAGAGTGGTGCAAAATTTGATCTTGCCTTCCTCTGTAACAGAGGATTCACACGGAGGCACTAGCTTGGTTGAGGAAACTATAAATAATGAAATGATTGGGGCAGGAAGATAATAAGCTATGAAGTGCAGTAAGGAGCTTGATAATCTGATAGGGTTAATGTTAATTACGAAGTATAACCTGTGGCTGATTGTGTAGCAGGAGTGATAGCTCAGGGCCTTGCATTAATGCATTAGGCAGTGCAGGCAGTGAGGCTTGCTGGTGGTTAGTGTTTGCGTAGCTATGAGCTTCTTGGTGATTTCCAAAGCATCTGTAAAAACATGCTACAGTTCAGCTAGGTTGATGCTTTTATTGTAAACCTCTGCTTTCAAGTGTGTAAACAGAAACTTTTGAGTCCTGCTCTGCCCTAGAAGTGATACTGCTGGAGCTGTGCTGGGCCACTATTTGGCTACTGACGGGGAGAAAGTATGCAGAAGCGGTGACTGTAAAATGAAATACTAATAAAGCCTGGGCCATCAGTGTAGCAGTTTCAGCTGCAAAGGAGAGGGGAGTGAGCTAGTGTAGGAACATCAGTGAAGCTGGTTTCACTGAAAGCAGTTTTTATCTTAGACATAAAAGAAGGCCTGGTGTTGGTGGTGCTTCTTGTTCCAGAGCTCTAGTTCAGCTCTACAACAACCAACTCTTTCAGCCTTTTACTTACGTCATAATTTATCCCTCTGCAAATAGGACTGTTGGTTCTTAAATATTTTAATGAAGCCACTCCACAGCCTTAGTAGTTTTTATTTACAGAGGAGGCTGTTTCTTGAGCTTTGTAGCCCGTGTTAACTGGGCTGTGAAAAGGTGGTGTTGCTCAAGGGGTATCTCTTGCTGTTCTTGTCTTTCAGTGCTGGTGTTTGAAGCAGAAACTGCTGCAGAACACCTACCTTTAAGTATAGAGAAGCTTACGTGTTCACTTCTTTCTAAAATAAGTGCCATCCAGTTTGAGATCTTGCCTGCCTGGCTCCTAGCCATCTCTGGACGTGTGTAGCTACTGAGTCACAGTTGCTAACTGATGTGGTGGCAAAACCTCTGCTCTCCAGATGGAACCACATTCCAAAGAAGCCTCCCAGTATGAGCTGGAGGAAGCAGGTGGTCGGTCCCTCTGTTGTGGACTGTCTGCCTCCTTTATCTTTGTATTAAAAACAAAAGCTGCAGTTCAGATATTGCAGTGTCACACGCCAATTCAGCTTTCAATGAAAACAGGGCTTATGCCAAGGGTAGGTCAAGTAAGTCTTTCTATGTCTGTTCCTGTGCAGTAATTTCTCTCATTTTAATCTTAATTAAGGATTAAGAAGCCTCTGGTTCTTTAGGTTTTTGTCAGCTCCTGTTCTTATGCCTCCTATAAGGCAGAGCATGTGCTGCTGGTTATTTTTAGCATGGAAAATTTTAGGAGCCCACGTGGTCCCATTTAGTTTTAACTGTGCCAACCTTGTCCAGTTCTCTTTCACCCAGACAGTATTTATTTCCCGAGTGCTGTATCACTAACTATGGGGTTTGTAGGGAGGCATCCTGGCCTCGCTGTTGAAGCTATGTTTCCAGTTTAGCTGCCTGCTTGTTTGCTCTGTGATCGTTCGGGACGGTCTTTAATTCCAGCCTTGTTTTCCACCGCTTTTGGGGTCTGGAAGCATAACCTCTCAAGTGCTGGGGCAGGAGGGAGGCGGAGGAGGCAGGCCCTGGCAGCGCCGTAGGGTACGTCCCTGCAGAGCGTGGGGGCTCAGTCACTTGGGAGTTGTCCTTGTCTGTCCTCTTGCAGAGGCTTGAGGAAGCTTGCCTCCAGAACAGGCCGCCTTGTGTGTAGAAAGCCCTGAAAATCTGGAGCGAGTGCTTGCTGAACTCTCCTCTCGGACCTTGAGGATGAATGATTTGGCTTCTCTGTGAACCTCATGCTGCAAACATTTCTAACCTTATAAGGATGTGTAGAGTGAGGGATTGTTTGTCCTGGCTAGAGAAACAAGGTGTCTTAAAACTGCTCTGGGACCCTAATGCGAGCAAGTAGAATAAGTTGACTGTCCTTGGCTTTTTTTTTTTTTTAAGGTAGGAGAGGTGTGCATTCATTCTTGTCCTCAGCTCCCTGATCTTTATCAGTTTTCCATAAATCAAGTCTGGATACAGATTTGGAGAGCTGACTGACCCCTACGCTCCCCTTGGTGTCTTAATCACATCCTGACCTACTGTGGGGATTATGTAGCAAATTGGAGAAGTCTCATGTCCGAGCTGCAATTCTCCAGCAGTGCCTTGATATAAGGTGTGACATTTAGGCTGGATTCCTGACGTGCCAGAAGGAAGTGGAAGTGGCTGGTGGCGCAGGCCGAGCGCGTACAGTGTGTGAGCTCCGCACTAGCTCAGCTCTGGTTTTGGTGCAGGGCTGCACGGGGCCCTGCATGTTGGGAAGCGGCACTGGGGCGTCCAGTGCTTCACACCGGTTCTGGCTTTTGCAAGCTGATCGTCTCTGGTCCAAAGCCTCTGGAGCTGCTGTGCTTCCTCAGCTGGCTCCTCCTGCCTGGAGAGTGCAAGGACTGTTGGGCCGGGCTCCCTCCAGTTTGGCAGTGGTTAAGGCCGTGTGACTTGACAAGCTGCCATTTTCTGTTCTGCTGCTGGCAGGAAAATCCCAGGCGTTCATCCCCCCGTGTGTTTAAATGATCCCATTGCCCCTGCAGTCCTGAACTGGCTGTCAATCTGGCAATGGAGAGAGGGTTTTGCCGCTCTTAAATGTGTTGGAAAATGCACGTGGGCCTTAGGGAGCAATCCTGTGGAGAAATATGTGCTGCACCTTACAACCAGTTGGTTGAGCAGGTTAAAAATCAACCGTCTTGTAGGCATCACATGAAAAGCAACACTGTGACCAGCATATCAAAATCTGCCCACCGAAGTCTTCCTATCATGTTTGTGTAAGGAGATGTTTGCTGGTGTTAGCTGTCCCCTAGCCAGCCCAGTGCTTTAGGATGTCTGCTGGATCTTGTGCAGAGCCACTGCCTTTTAACCCTCTTTAGTTGATAGGATGTGGAATTCCCATTTAACACGATCACTGATAGTATAATGCAGCTCTTGCTAAAACTAGTCAAAAAACAGGATATTAAGAGATTTGCAAGGAGCAGTCAGCTAATCCACCAGACCCCACTGATCTAAATATCACAGGAGAGTGAAGATCTTTTTCTTAAATGACACTAATGTTTAAAATTACTCTTAATTCTTTTGTCTGCCAGGCTTCGGGACAGACCTGTCCCTCTGTGGGGCGTCCTGCTGCTGTCTTCCTGCGCTGCAGAATTGTGTGGGACTACTGTTTGCACAGTTGGTGCAACTTCTTAGGGAATTGGATGATAATAATAGGGCTATCTGCTTAATCAAAAAGCTTGCTGGGAATGGACTTATGTGAGCTACTTTAATTAGAGTTTGTGGTACACCTGTGAGACAGCTTGTAGGGTGGTTCTGCATTAATTATAACAACTTAAGTGGACAGCAGATGAGCATTTGCAGTGCTCACAATGCGCCATTGTGCTGTAGAGCATAAACGTGAACCTTTTGTCTTAGGACTGTACAGACTTCACCCTTCCCATTTACCAAGTTCTAAAAACCAAGCACTGAAATGATTGCATAGGTGTTTTTTTAATTCCCAATCTCAGGTGTTCAGGGTGAGCCCCGCTACTTGACTGGCTGTATAAAGCCAGCTGGAAGTAACTTGGATTTAGAAGATATCAAATATGAATGTCCACCAGATCCATCAGCTCTGAGTGGACACAGACTCGTTTCTTCTGTAGAGCCACATAAATACCTAATTCGTGATATACTGGAGATGTTATTGGATTTCTTAAACCATGTCTGTGGCTGACCTTTGATTCGGGATTGAGCAAGGGATTTTCTAGTCCCTGTTTTTGCCATTCATTTATTTACTTGCCTCAGTTGTTAGGACTCTGTGGTAAACAATAGGGAAGCACTGCTGGTGTCTGAGCTGGCTTGGATAAAGCTGTGTGTTTGTTCCTGTGGGATGGGAGGGTGTGGCTGGAGGAGGTGAGATGTCTGGACTGAATATTAAATTATTTGAGGGTTGGGTGCTCGGTTTGAGCCTGAGGGAGGCATGTTTTTGTTCTGCAGCTAGAATGTCATCAGCTCCTCGGGAAAATCGGGCCCCGAAGGAGAGCTGTATTTGGGAGCCATGGTCAGAATGCTTGCTCTGATAACAAATTTTTTTTTTTCTGGTTGAGACAGACTAAGCATAGTGGACAGACTGACTTGATTGTCTTCTCTTATCTAAGAAATATTCTGCTTCTAAAGAGGAACTGGATAATACTGTCTTCCAGTGGGTGGTTCCCATTTCTAGGACTTCGCTATCTCCTGAAAATAATCTTTATTTTTGTTGCTCATTGACAAAAGTCTTGAGGCCTGTTTGGAGAAAAGTCTGTTGTGTGTAAGCATCGTCAGACAGGTGAAGTTTTGCTTTAACTCCTGCTCAGTGAAAATATAAACTGTAAGTGCTTTGCAACAAGGCTCTTTTGGGGACGTGGGTAACTGTTGAGCTTTGTGTTCCAGCTGTAGACTTCCCTTAAGAAAAAGGGAAGGCATGTCAGCCCTGCATCGTATAACCCAAGTGAGGCTTGTAAGTGGAGGAGCATGGCTGGGACATGAGTCTCAGCAGCGTCCAGGCAGGGAAAGGTTCACACATTTTCTAGAGTAAAAGAGACAGCTTTCAACTCTGGAAACTCAGAGGAGTAGCAGTTGTCAACGTAGTAAATTTAGATGTAGAGCAAACTTTGGAGCCGGGTTCCTAAGCAGTAGTGTCTCCACTCGGGCTGCTTTTGCTAGACAAACACGACTGTTATAAGGGTGTTGTAGCATATTTCCCATCTTCACTACTGCAAAATCTTTTAGAGGGGCATCTGTTTATTGGGAGACACTTGCTTCATCAGGCTGTAGTTGCTCTTTGTTTGGGAATTCTGACACTGTGTGTATAAAAGTAAACGCAGTAGCTGTGTGTTGCTGTTTAGCTCCTACTTAACTGCAGATGTCAGTCGTGTGCCTGCACACCAGCCTCTTGCAACGCTTGCAAAGCCCTTCATCTTCAGCGAGTTATGTTTTAGAGAAGTGCATGTTGTCAACCTATGAAACTCTCGGGAACATGATGCTGCCTTTCAAGCAGTGAACTGGGGAGACCTGCAGTGTATCCAGTCTGTCTTGGAATACTTGTGGTACAGCTGTGTTGTGAACCCAGCCTGATGCTGGAGAAACTTGCGGTGCTGGATGCTGTCCTTGTGTGTAGTACTGACCTGCAAAGGTGAGACAGGAGAAAGAAGGTGAAATTACTTTAGGTGTGAAGGTGAGGTAAGGTGAAATTGATGAGTATATTGGTGAGAAATGTCCAGATATCCCTGGTCTTAGGTAAAGATCTTGTTCTGTGGTCTGCTGGTGGAACAGAGATGTGAAGTTAAAAAGCAGCTGGAAAATGAGCCTGTTCATGCTAATAGAAATACCTCAAGGCATTTATGAAACTTTAGTCTTCCTGTTACTTTCCCTGTGACTATTTTAACATGGTTTCTGTTTCTCCTTCCAGCTATAATTGCTGAGGCTCTGTAAAATGGCTTCACGCTTCCGTGGTGTCATCCCATATGTCATACCTGGTGTGCTGGCGTTTCTTGGATGCTGGTGGATCTATTCCCACAGAAAAAAGCATGCAAGCTATCACGACAAACAAGCAATAGCCATTGAAGAACAACAGCAGGATGAAGTGCCAGAGGATGATTCATCACCCAAAACAGAAGCATGCGTTCCTCGAAGACTGCCTCTCTCGTCAGAAGAGGAATGCCCAGAGAATGAAACCTCGACCTCGCTGCTGTCAGCAGGGTCGATGACGGCCTCTCTTCTGTGTCAAACTCGCGAGAGGCTAGAACTCTCACAGGACCTTCCAGATCTGTCAGTAACGACAATTCAGCCCAGCACCCTTGAGGACGACAGTGAAAAACTAGAAACAATAGGATCTCAAGATGAAAGCAATGTCCCTGCTTGTGCTTCTCTCTCTCTGATCTCAAAGAGCGCAGAGTGTCACAGCAGCGCTGCAGTGAGCCTTATACAGGATTCAAGCTCTAGTGCAAACCAAGATCAGTGGCCATCAGCATCGCTGATGCAAAAGTCTTTGGGAATCACGGAGACCAGCAATGCAGAGCAGTTGGATGATTCTTCATTTAAGCCTGCGAAGGAAAGCCAGATGCCAGAAATTGTGCTCTCAGATACTGACTCTGAGAGAGCCGTTTGCTTGGGATTGGAGAAGGGAGCCAATACCCCACAAGCCTTTCTCAATAATGAAGCTGAAGTTGTATCAAGTCATAATGATTCTGCAGTGAGCATGTTACTGGATAACTTGGAGTCTGACTCTTTGGAGCAGTCCAAGGAAGGAGAGATGTCTGAGTCAATTGCCAGTACTATACCTGTGTGTCAGGAGGAGGATGACACACAGCCAAAAGGAGATGAATTTGAAAGAGAGAAGATTGCAGGATTGAATTTGAACAAGAAAGAAGTTGACAAAATTGAGAAAGCAGCAATACAGATCGTTTCCGAGGTCATTTTGGCAGCAGTTGAGGAAGTGCTGTCTGGTGCTGCAGGTGATGTGTCCACTCAGACCTGCCAGGCTGCTGCCAGCCAAGCTGAGACCCCTCTGGAGATGGCAAGCGTTGTTTCCTCTGATGAGATGCTTGTGGCGGAAGCTAGAGTAGCCGGTGAGAACATTGCTGTGAAGCGTGATGCTGCAGTACTGGCATCCCCACAGGCAGCAGAACAGGATCAGAGTGCGACCAATTCCAGCTGTTCAGCATGCGGCTGCGTTCAGGGAGCTGCAAAAGACCATCGGGTAATGAACCGTGCGTGCAGTGAGGAAGTGCTGCCTGGTGCTGCAGGTGATTTGTCCACTCAGACCTGCCAGGCTGCTGCCAGCCAAGCTGAGACCCCTCTGGAGATGGCAAGCGTTGTTTCCTCTGATGAGATGCTTGTGGTGGAAGCTAGAGTAGCCGGTGAGAACATTGCTGTGAAGCGTGATGCTGCAGTACTGGCATCCCCACAGGCAGCNGCAGCAATACAGATCGTTTCCGAGGTCATTTTGGCAGCAGTTGAGGAAGTGCTGTCTGGTGCTGCAGGTGATGTGTCCACTCAGACCTGCCAGGCTGCTGCCAGCCAAGCTGAGACCCCTCTGGAGATGGCAAGCGTTGTTTCCTCTGATGAGATGCTTGTGGCGGAAGCTAGAGTAGCCGGTGAGAACATTGCTGTGAAGCGTGATGCTGCAGTACTGGCATCCCCACAGGCAGCAGAACAGGATCAGAGTGTGACCCATTCGAGGTGTTTAGCACGTGGCCGCGTTCAGGGAGCCGCAAAAGACCGTCGGGTGAAGAACCGTGCGTGCAGTGAGGAAGTGCCGCCTGGTGCTGCAGGTGATGTGTCCACTCAGACCTGCCAGGCTGCTGCCAGCCAAGCTGAGACCCCTCTGGAGATGGCAAGCGTTGTTTCCTCTGATGAGATGCTTGTGGCGGAAGCTAGAGTAGCCGGTGAGAACATTGCTGTGAAGCGTGATGCTGCAGTACTGGCATCCCCACAGGCAGCAGAACAGGCTCGGAGTGCGACCAATTCCAGGTGTTCAGCACGTAGCCGTTTATCCGGCCGCATTCAGGGAGCCGCAAAAGACTGCCGGATGAAGAACCGTGTGTGCAGTGAGTCCCAAGGAGCTAATCGGACTCCTCTGGAAAACCATGGAGGGTCATTAGAAAAGTCACCTTTGGTTATGGAGGACTCTGCATGCAGCACATACACATCTGAAGGTGGGACAAGTGTGGAGGACTCATTGCAGAACACACTGCTGTCTTGTGCATCAGGCCAGTGTTCAGACTCACGGAGCCTATCTGCAACCCACGGCATGTCTGCTGAGCAGAGCTCAGTACTAATTGAAAAATCTCCTAGTCTGAAGCTACCTGAAGACAGCAAAGTGCCATACAGTAATGGAATACTGGAAGAGGATGGTCCAGACTTGCGCCATCAGTGTAGCAGGCTGGCAGGGGTGGATAGAGATCACTCGGGAGGTAAGGGATTTGAAAATCCTCCTACAAAAATGTGGTGAACAAGCATTTTATGTGCAGTAACCCTTCTGCTTCAGAACATGTTCAGATAAATCCTCTTCATGTTTAACTTGCCCAGTAGACGAATAGTCAGTCCTCATGTGCAGGTGGCTATGCATTTGCTCTCAGAATTCCCATGTCTGTAGGATCCAGTGTTAGATGGGTGATCTTCAGGGTGTACTGGAAAGGGGTGAACAGGCTGGTCCACTTTCGCACAAAGCTTATTGTCTAAAGCTAAGCACGTGCTTGCGTAGCCCAGTGAAGTGGACCACATCTGGATGTAGGCTAGGCTGTTGAACACCGTGCTGTTTTAAGACTTGTTAAAACAAATGGTTTCTGCTTCAGTTCAGGCAGCCTCTAATAAGCTTATCTATTCTTATCTGTGTTTATGGGCTGCTGCTGAAAGGAAGCTGTAAGGCAGGTTTCTGAAGTGCTGCTGGATGAACCAGGGAAGTGCTCTGATGAATTGTGATAAAATCAGTTGGTTGGAGACCAATTACCCTGAAGCCTTTTTGCTTTGAAGAGTAGGTGTGTGCCAAGAAATCCCAACAGGGAGCAATGTTAGAGGAATTCCTCCATCTGTCTCTGTGTTGCTTTTGCCGTCTAGATCCTGAATGGTGTGTGCCTAGCAGACTACAAAGCTATCTGAGCAAATGTTAACCTGTGTGACCTTGGGGATGGATGTTAAAATCCTTTATAGGACCCTGTGGTGCCAACAGCCCTTAATGATAGAGCATCTTTTGTAGTTGCTATGAAGTAGTTGGAACGTTGCTTGTTGCAAGACTTGGGGATTGAGTTTGCCAACAATTAAGGCATAAACCCGCAAAACATTTTCACTAGTGAGAGTGACCATAGGAAGAAAATGGTTTTGCCTCGTGAATGCTGGTGTGGCAAGAAGGTACATGAGTGTTGTGGAGCCTGCTGATGACAAGGGCTGAAGGCTCTGCATTAGGACAGCTGAAGGGTAGGGAGAGGGGAGAGAGCAGGTAAAGTTGGTAATGTGACTGTGTTGGATAAGAGGTCCTACAGCTGACCTTCACACCTGGGCTGTGAGACTTAAATCCTCATCCTTGTCTAGGAAGTCTATGGCAAGCAGCTGCACTGTTTGCCTTTGACTTTCTAGGCGTCTGTGCTGTGTTACTAGTTAAGATATGGCTAATGTGAAGCAGCTGTTAATTTTCTCTTTAGTCTTCCACTGGATGGTCTGAATACTTGGAAGCAAGGGAGGATCTTCATGCTTCTGCTTGCTAATCTGGAGGAAGGATCAACCTTGTGTTACACTGACTGTATCTGGGATCTGACCAGGAGGCAGCTGTTTGAGTTTGTCCCCTTCCCAAGCAGAAGTGTTCCTGGTATTGGCTGATGGTTTGGGAACTAAACATAGCTCAGCTCTGGCCCCTTGTTTCTTCAAGCATATGAGAAATTTGGGCAAGAGGCAATCCCCTACCGCAGCTAGTGGTGGGCACACCTGGCACTCGGGTCGCTGCGCAGCCTCTCTTGGGGCAGGAATGTCATGTCAGTGCAAAGAGCAGATGAATAGGTTGCGTGTCCCTGCCTGCTGAACTCCCTGTGAAGAGCCCTGTTTAAGCAATGGGGAAACTGTGAAATACCCTGCTGCAGCAGCAGCTCAGGGTTGATGTTAGCATAGCTCTCATTTGGCTGGTAACTCTGACTTAGGGTCTTGTCTCTGCTGCTGTGTAAGGTGTCACCATGTTTGAAGGACTCCTGCTGAACTTGGGCCTCCTTCTGTTGCATTCCCAGAAGTGTGCAGGTTTTCCTCCAAGAACAAAAGGAAACTTTGAATAGGCTATGTGTGGTGGGACTTTACCCTTTCTGAAATACTGGAGAGCCTGATACAGGAACATCCCAACTGAATAATGCATAGGAAGAGCTCAATGTAACCTCTCTATGAAATACTGTATTTTCATAGCCTTGTGTCTGGTAGCTGGATTGTGTGGGTTGTCTGAATGGTGACACGTGTGTATGTCTTATAGGTTCGGATATAAATAGCGTGGATTTTGTGGACAGTGGCTGTGCCATGAGGAGGACAGTGAGTCGCCAGAACGCTAAGCTAGGAGAAGACTCCAGAAAATCCGACTACGTTATCTGGGAAATAGAGGTCCCAAAGGTAAGCAGCCGCTGGNAGAAGTGAAGAGCCGGTACACAGCTGTTAAACATCAGGCATGTCAGGGCTATGCCCAGGGTGATGCTGGTTGTTGGAATCATTATTCCCCATTCTCTTCCACCCCAATCTGTTAGTCTGATGCTTTGAAAGCATTCAGAAGGCTTTGAGGGTACACAGTTATTAAGAGCCGGTGTTGAATTTTTTTTTCCTTGCTGCTGTCTAGGGGGGTTACATTTCAACTGCCTGTCCAAACCCTTCCTCACAAGCTGAATGCTCATCTGAGCCATTCTGTGGAGCTGCTGTGTCTGTCTTTCTCTTGGGTAGAGAGAGAGATTGTGCTCTTTAGGACTGTGTTCGTACATTCTTCCCTGCTTTGTATATGCAAAATCATCTGTGGCTGTCCTGCAAAGCATTGCTCTTGCAGTTCTGCTTCTCAGCAGACCCAAATACTGACAGCCAGTAACGTGAGACAGCAGCTCCCAGCCGGATAGGCACGCTGCCTTGAGTGCTTGGATGCTGTGAGCCTAGTGAAGGCTTGTAACACGCACTTTAATGCGTCGGTAAAACACAGGCTAAGGAAGCAGTTCTGCAGCAGAAAAATACTTTTCCATGGTTAGTGAAGACAGGCTGTCGCTTTTCTTCAAGTAGCTAACTTTACATGGTATAGGATCATCTGTACTGACTCAGGCCCAGCAGTTCTGCTCTGGTATCTGATCTCTAGATGCCAGTGGAAGAGTAGAAGTGACAGGGCTTGCAGAGACCTCTCTTCACCACCCTGNTCACCCTGCACAGCTGTCCAGGGTCTCTGTAGTCTACTGGGCATGATAGCCTGGTTTACCCTCCTGTGAATTTGTCTATTCCCTTCGTAATCTAATTAGCTTGTTTAAAAATTGCTAAAACTTAGCATTTCATATCTGAATGAAAAACACCTGTAGTATGCTTTAAAAAAAAGTGGTGGGAGATTGGGAGAGGATGCGACTTGAACTGACTGTAGGAAGACAGTAGCCTTTACCAGGCCTGGTTTTGTCCCATCATGTCTTTGTGTCATTCTACAAGATATGAAGAGGGATCTATCAAAATGAGCTGTGTTTACTGATCTGTATCTACCTTGACTTATCACAGACTAGCTGAACT
>WEKW01006856.1:827-11507 GCA_013389905.1 Sula dactylatra
GGCTCGGTAGGCATGGGCCAGGCCCCAGCACATTGCAGTGATTTGTATCCCTCTGGAATTGCCAGGGTGACAACATACTTCCTCCAAATATTCTACTAATTTTTCAGGATTCTGCACTTGTTCAAGGGTGAAGTCCAAAAACACTGGAGTTGCCCACTGTCTTAGGAATTTGCCCATGCTATCCCACATACCCTGCCACCCATAATTATGGAGCCTTGGGGCAGATCTCTGGATGCTGTTCTTGAATTGCTTATTAACCTTAGACAGAACCAAAACAATCTGCCATAGGAATATCAACAGATGTATCTTAACTACCCAAGGATGTTCAAGATACTGAAAAGTTGTTGTAATGAAGGAGGAGACATTACAGAAGACGGTAGCTAAGGTGCCATTCTGTATTTCCTCCATAAAAAAATCTCTCAGAGGCAGAGGTATAATTGCTAATTGTCTCCATGAGGTGGTACCCAAAGTACAGTAACAGCTTCCATGCACGACCCAAATAACAGATAAAACTCAAGGCCAATGTTTTAATAAAAAATCTCCTAGGCAAAATATCTCTAACCACTGCAGAGCACAGCAAACTACAGAACCCAATGCCAATCTTTAACATGTACTTCAAAATCAGCATGGTGTAGATCTGACGAGCTAGTATTGAGAACAGATGAATCAATGCTGTGCCCAGGAGCTATTATTATCTCAAACCCTTCGTGCCCCACATTGGGCACCAAAAAGGACTGTCGTGGTTTAGCCCCGGTCAGCAACCAAACACCACCCAGCTGCTCACTCGCTCCCCCCACCCCTGTGGGATGGAGGAGAGAATCAGAAGGGCCAAAGTATGAAAACTCGTCGGTTGAGATAAGAACAGTTTAATAATTAAAATAAAACAGTAATAATAATAATATAATGAAAAGGAAAACAATGAGAGAGAGGTGAAACCTTGGGAGAAAGAAAAAAACCCCAGTCAACAAGTGCTGCAACCGCTCACCACCCGCCAACTGACATTGCCGGTCCCCGAGCCGCGATCACTGCCTCCAGTTAATATACTGGGCATGATGTCATATGACATGGAATACCCTTTGGCCAATTCAGATCAGCTCTCTTGGTTGTATCCCCTCCCCTCCCGGCTTCTTGTGCCCCTGGCAGAGCATGGGAAGCTGCAAAAGTCCTTGACTAGTGTAAGCACTACCTAGCAACAACTAAAACATTGGTGTGTTATCAATGTTATTTTCGTACTAAGTCCAAAACGCAGCACTATACCAGCTACAGTGATGAAAATTAACTGTTCCAGCTAAAACCATGACAGTTGGATAGAGACATAATAAAAACTATGCTGAATTCTTATTTACTCAGGTTTATTTTGGTCATTAACTATTGTGTGACTCTATGATAATATTTAATGATATTGTTTATTATTAGAAAAAATAGAGACTTTTAGAAACTAGCCTTTTCTCTAGCATGCCATAGTCATCAACCATCTTTTGTATTTGTCAAAGTTTTCACACGATTTACAGCAGGGCTGTTACACTATTACCAGCTGAAATAACGAAAGTTATTTTTATGTTGTTGTGCTGGATGTAAAGTACAGGAAATGGAGAAGATGCAGGAGAACCCTTCAGAAGATTTTGATTGAACCACCAAGTGTCCAAAACTATTTTACTCCAAGCTTAATGCTTTTGTGGGAGGGATATAGAGGAGAATGTTTATCAGCTGTTTTGTGAAAAGATATCTAAGGCTTATTGAATGTTGATGCATGTTTTTCATTTCACATTATGTATATTGTGTATATATAAAATTAACCAAGTCACTTTCTTTTTTATTTATTTATATCTCAAATAAGTTTGTGTATATTCTATGCAGAAAAGTATTTTTTTTATCTGTTGGTTGCTTTATATTATTTACATCTAGCTTCCATAACTGAGTAAACAGGATCATCTCTGACATAATGGGATTGCAGTCTTCCTAAGTAAGCAAAGTGCTGTTTCAAAAAACTTGCTTGTTTATTAGACCTTGCTTGTGTTGCATTATGATTTGTTAAAAATATTTGAATTAGGTCTTGTAGTTGTTGCTCTCAAACTAATGGCAAAGCTTGTTTTGCGTTTTAACAGCTATATTTCAAATTGGAATCGTGGTCCTGCCTATGAATGTAAACTCATGTAGACTGGATTTCAAGGAAACTATCCTGATTTACATAAGGGTGTCCTAGATTTCAGGAAGGTCTCTTACCATTTCTTATATGGAATGCCAGAAAGCGTTATAAACTATAATTTTTCTGAACTGTATTTTCCTGTAAAATTTTCTAGGAGCTATATGTGTGCTTTCCATTACACCGAGGAGGAGGTGAAACAGCCTGCTTTGAGGAATGGAAAGGAATGTTTTGCCTAATTTGGTGATGTTAAAGGTAAGATGTTGAAAAACAAGTCATTTGCTAGTAAGTGTTTACCTTAGTTAATTTTATGAAGGCAGTTTCCTCTTGCAAAGTTGAAATTGTTGCTTTTTTGAAGAGAGTTACAAATCTAAGAAAGTCTTGCTCTGAAACGCTAACTGCTGGGGGGTGAAGTCTATGATGTGCTTGTGGCACTTGATGAAGGCCATTTCACATGCTTCTCAAATACAGTGGAGCAAGTGGTGCTCTGCTTTACTCTTTGCTCATGGTGGGATAAGAATGCACTGGAAATTCCTACACAAGACAATGAAATATTACCATGCTGGTTGAATAATTCTTGAGACTGTCCTGGGCCAATTTTTACGAGACCAACTCAGAACAGGGGCTTCTGACAAGGCTTTCAATAGTCCACTGAGCCCTGCTTTGCAGCAGCTTGGCAAATGCTGGGAGCTCTGAGGCTGTTCTACCTTTGGCAGAAGTTAAAAGAGCAAAATTTGTTGTTTATTTTTAATTTTCTGATCTGTAGAATTTGGTGAAATATGTATTTTAGCTATACCTGAGGAACGTAGCCACTATGTATGTGCCCCATTAATATTAATAAAGTAAGTGGGTTGTCAATGTTTTCTTTTCACATCTGTTTCCTAGCAAATAAAACCATTCCCTAAGCATGGGGTCTGAACATACAAATAGATTTTTTTTGAAATGAAATCATTACAGAACCAGAAAACTAATCCTTCAGTTAATCACTAGCAATATTTGAAAAGAGAGAAACTATTGTATAGTATTGTATATCTGTCTTGCCTCACCTCAGATGAGTGCCAAGAATAATGCACATCAGGAAATGAAACTTGTGTAAATAACTGAAAATGAGAAGTTGACCAAAGCTGCATTTCAAGGCATTCAAAGCACAGGAAAGGTGTCAATGAAAGGTGGAAAAAAAGGCTGGTTAACTGCTGAAAAATGGAAAATGCTTGATTTATATTCAAAAGGTGAATTGTGTACTAAGACAAAAGGTTTGTGTTTGGTTTTGGTTTGGGTTTTTTTTTCGTTGTTTTCTTTTTTTTTNCAAGAATTTTAACAGAAAGAGAATAATCATCTTGTTAAATTCTGACTTCTTAAAAATTTGTCCTTCAGATTGACAGACAAATTTTTCTTTTCCTGTCCTAAACTGTAGATAAATACAGGCTGTATTTCAACCCACATATGCGTGTATTTCAGCAGTGCATTAACAGATTTTTGGGTCTGCTTTAGAGGTGTTGTATTACTAATACTTATATTGTAACCGCTGATCTGAATCTCAGCGTAGAGACTTAGTTAATATTTTCCCAAATCTGAGGAGTGCTTGGATCTGTTTGCATGTTGCCAATCTGTGGATGACATGTTTTTAGGTGTCTTGTGGGAAAATACCATTTTTATTCGCACTCTTCAATGATGTGTTCCCTGTTCCTGACAAGTTCACTGTTCACATTCTTGAGCTAGAAATTAGAATACACTTCAAGGGATAAACACAAACACATACAATAGGTCATAGAGAGATGGATTTAAAAGCTGCAGTCAATAGGATTGAAAAAAACCCCACACCTAAAAAGTATATATCTGGCTTTTAATACTTGCTAGTAGTTCTACTTTAATATGTTAGAATTTCTGATAGAGCTGTCCCTGAAAGTATATATTTCATGATTGCAAGAAGTGCAAATTTTGTGAGGTCTGAGCTTTGGTTCAGCGTTGTTTTTCATGAGATTATGAAGTACCCAACGCATTAGTAACTGAGAGTCACCTATTTCCTTCAGCTTACTCGTGTGGATGTGTTCCAGATCTCCAGCTAAAGCTGATTGTGCTGTTGTAGGAAGTATTAGACACTTTGTAAACTGATACACTCTAGTGCAGTGGTCTGAAATGTAGCCGTTATGTGATCCCTGGTGGGGCAAGTTCCTCTAACCATAGACACCCTGTGTTGTCCCCCATTCTTTAAGTAGTCCTTCTGAAATCCTTTTGCACGCACATAGCTACTGAACATAGAGAAGAAAGGTACCATTTAGTGAGTGGAAAAGTCACCTTGTGTTTGTCATGAAATGCAAAAGTGCAAATGAAATTATGCATGTGCAATGAATGGAAATTTCTCTAATTCTGTAGTGGCAATAAACCGTGTTATCTTGGGTTAGGTTTAAAGGGTTAGGATCCGATTCTCTCTCCTGCTGTGGTCATGTATGCCTTCATGCAATAAATTGCTTTAAATGTTTCATTTGACTGGAGGAGAAACTCCTTTGGTGAAGAATTGTTTAGTTATGCAATTCATGCACATGCTAGGCAGAGGGCACAAAAATGTAGTGGTTCATTGTGAATGAATAGTTTTCCTTGGGAAAACCCATGGAAAGATACTTCTTTGCATCTGTCTGGTTTGCTGTGAGCTGAATATAGACACTTTGCAGATCTGTGCCAGGTAGTTTCTATTTTAAAAAGTCAAACGCTAAAGATGCTGTGGGCTGTCTGTAAAAAGGCTTCATGCAAGTGTTAGCTCCAGGAATGCTTAGGGCAAGGGTTGGGGTGAGATATGGCAGGACTTTTAGGAAGTTTTTTCCTTCTATTGTGGAGCTGGTGATTTGCATGTGTAAATCAAGTAACTATTTCTTCTGCCTTTGGCGTTTCTGTGTGGACTGTTGCTATAATGGCAAAAACCTTAATATTCTTGTATTTTTTTGGTATTCAGACTAAGAGCATTTTCTTCTCAGGGTTTGGGTGGTGAGAAATCTGTTGAATATTCTTAAGGTGCCACATTTTCATGATGATGTAGGTAGGCGAAAACTCGGGATATGCTTTGTCTGATGAAAGAGCATCTTGCATCTTTCTGCAAAACAGGGAAGGCCAGTGGTTCCATTATATGAACTGAGATGTAAGAATACTATAATACTTTATTCTGCAAAACTGAAAGATAGGCAAACAAGAAGTTAGGCTTTAAAATGACAGACATAAATGTTGCTAATGTATTGTACTGGAATCATATGCTTTTGTTACTATTACTAGTACGTTTTTCCTAATCTTAAAAGAATATATATTAAAGGGTTTAAAGTATATAGTCTAGAAAACTCATATTAAATTTTTTCCTTGCTTGCACACAGGATTTGGCTAATATTTGTGTAACTAGAATTTTGTGCATTAGAAATAGACTTGGTAAGTTTATGTCTAAAGCTTCCACCTGCACGTCAAGAAAGCAGAATTGAATGCCTGAAGTCTGGCAGAGTGTTTGACCTGTGTTTGTCTAACGGCCATTTTGTGGCAATCTGCCTGCCTACTGAGCAGACATTTTGATTCCATCTCTTCAAACTTACTCAGTCCAATACTCTTTTAGACAGATCTTGGAAATGCAAAAGGTGCCTGGCCAAGCATTGCATCTCTCATTCCTCTGAGCATCTGACCCTGCTGGAGGCAAGAGGAGGGACGAACAGAGAATGGAAACTTTGGTGGTGGGCTGGGGACAAGGATCAGAGAACCTTTCGAGGCTGTGCTCAGGTGATGATGGTTCCGTTATGTCACCTTGGTTTTAATCTCAGTAGCCTTACTGTGTTGATATGAAAAATCATATTGATGTGGTGTTAAACAGTAAAAGTAGGGGATAGTGAAGTGTAGCAAAAGTAGCATTGTTATGTCATGAGTTGAATGATGCTGAAAGTAAAACATTTCACTCCTTGAGGCTTGCAGATATACAAGTAAATCTCAAGAGATGTTAATATGCAACAGTAATTTGTAATATAACTCAACTAAGCGTTGACAAATCCATTTGATATAGCCCTAATAAGATATTTTTAATTTTTTTTTTTAAATTTTGAGTGCTTAAAGTGGTGTAGGCACCAAAACTGATGTGTCAAGATAAATGCTTATAAGTTATTTCCCTTTCCTCCCCCACTATTTATCTTCAGTGACTAGAAGAATAAAAGACTCTCATATTTCCCTGGATCCTACTGTTTTACTTTGTTTTATTGTGACATTTGTCACACAAAAAGTTTTATCTTCTTAAGCATCTTACAAAGAACTGCTTTTTTCATGATGAGGACTTAATCTTTGATCATGACATATTTTAACCAAGATGTGTCAGGCACTGTACGTTCTTCAAAACTGAAGAACTGTTGGAGGTGTTTACTACTAAACAGAACTTTGGGGAAAAGAAATATAATTTTTCGTGTCATGAAGAACATTATGATGCAAGTGGGAGCAATTTCAAAAGAAGTAGAAAAGAAGAGAGGTATAAAACCTCAATAACTAGAGAATGTGCAAGTCTCCATTTGTTCCATGCTGTATTGATTTTTTTTTTTTGCCTTACAAAATGGTGCGTGCCTCATGTATACAAGCTTCATAATTTGCACTGCTCTGAAAAAAATAGTGTGACCAAATTCTGAGCTCAAATATAAGTTACATATGCTTCCTTGCTTATGCCAAGGAAGTTTCACTAATACACACAAGGAGAAAACTTTATACTTCAGGTTATGTGGGTTCCGTTTTAGTTTGGATTACTATCAGGAATCATAATCGTTGGATGCTTCTTCATCTTTCTTCTGAATTACCTGAAGGTTATAAGCAAAAAACCCCTGAATTAAGGGGTTTTGTAAAAGAAGATATTAGCAGAAAATTTCAGCATTTTGACTAATAAATTCAGCCAGATATGCTTGAATGTGGTCCTTTATTTTTAGCATTATGTAGGTATAGTGTTATGTATTTTCAGTGTATGTATATATGGTAAGATGAAATATAAGAATTAAATGGAAAAGGAAATTGCTCTTCCAGCATCACCTCAGAGCCACCGGTAGAGGCACAATTTGGATTTGGTTCTGAAATGGTTGGAGAAGTTGCATGAGTCAGTGTAGTGATTCCTCACAATTGTTCAGAGGAATTCAGTTCACTTTTATCCACATTTTGGAAAGTAAATCCCCTATCCTAGAAGCAAATTTAAAATTTCTCAATATATTTTTAAAATAGTGTTGGAATAACAAAGCCTGGACTTCTTGGATCTTGCCCTTAACAGACATAAATGGAAGGCGGCTTTTTTTTTTATTTTTATATAAAAAAAAATGAAAAGTTCTGATAATAGGGAGATTATGCATGATTTCTTCCATAATGGGAGACTTTAGAACCATGGAACACACCTCTTATATGTTCCTATCTATCCATTAAATTATATTTTGTGTCACTTAGGTCACTTTTGAGCTGTACATGTAGTATATTATCAGAAAGCACAGGAGAACTCGTAACCTTTAGTGAGTTCCCAGTCCAGTTATACATCTCCTCCTAAAATGCTCACTACTTTTTCTTAATAATGGACACAGAGCTGGCTTGTAAAGAAGGGAGTGCCCAAGACCTGTGTCAATTTGTACTGCTAAATAGATATAGGCTGTTTAGTAATCCAGAAACATAACAATGTAGCCACTTAGAGAAAATAGATTTAGAGTAGGGTTTGGTTTGGTTTTGGTTTTGGGGTTTTTTTTATTTTATTTTTCCTGTGTATCAGACACTAAGAAGAGGAAGCAGAGGGGAAATTACAGCAGGAGCAGCAATTCTGTCCCAAAGCATGTGCCCCGCAGTGTGTTGTGGCAAACTCCTGAATTCCACCCTGGCCTGCAAACATTTTCCAGTTTTTTTTCTGCCTGTGTTTTTCCAACCTTACAGCTACAACCCTCCCACCCCAAACACCATCCACCCCATACCAGCTTCTGTTCTAGGCATGGGCTCATTCACAAAACAGATTGAAGTGAAATACAGTCATGAAAGCATCTTCTCTTGCAGAAGCTACTGTTTCTGTTCAGGATTTAAAACACTTGGATGCAGACTTAAAGTGTCCAAAATCCTCATGGACAAAACTCTGGCAGAAAAAGATGGTTTTGCGGAAGGTGTGGAGTCAAATGGTCACGCTATGTAAACAGAGCAGCAGATGTGTTTATTGAGTGCATTGGGTAAAAAGAGTGTGTAATAAATGAAAACTAATTTACAGATTTAAAATATTTTAAAACAGTAATTATTGTACAGAATTATGAAAAGGAAGGATATGGTAGACTTAAGGATACTGAAACTTGCTGTGTTTTCTGCCTGTTTTTCCCAGTAGACTTGTGTTTGGAGAGCTGTAGATAGAGGTTTTGTCTCAGTTCCTAAGGTTAATACAGATTCTCTCTTAGTGTCGGTTTATTGATCAATGTGTCTCTCTGCTTTAACAGATATTTTGATTGTCATATTGCTCGTTCACTGTTAAGGTTGCAAAATAAGATTACTGTATACTGTTCTATGGCATAGAAGAGTCAAGAATATTCCTTTGCTTCTCCATTTTTGTTTTAAAGTAATTTCTGTGCTGTAATTTCCAGGCCCCCCACAATCTCTTTAGCATTTTATTGTTGTGAGTGGGAATTTTGGGGGAGGCGTGTGTCTCTGTTAAAAGCTCCTCAGCATGAATTTGCTATCAGTACAGCTGACTACAGCTCTTCAGAATTGCAAGTAGAATAAAATATGGATTAAAATAACTAATTAAGCATGTACACAATTTTGAAGATGTTCATTGTAGCCAATGGTGGTGTTCTTCAGTCATGTAACTGCCTCTTCTACCTGAAGTGCACTCAGAGAAGGGCATGTTGTAATCTAAAGTTTATATTACTGGGAAAAGTAATATTCATTAGAGTCAGTTTGACTGGCCTGTGCTTTGTATTACTTTTCATAAGGTGTTTCACTGATGAAATTTCAGTGATCTATGGTAATGTGATTTGTCAAGTGTTCGGAAGGTAAAGAAATCTGTGGCTATGTCTGAATGATTGAGCTCAATCTCATGATCAAGCACTGTGAATTTCTTCCTGAATTTTACATCTTACTCTGTCAAGCCTATCCAGACAGCAGGTAATTTTCTAATATTAACAATCCACTTCCTTTCCTATTTCCAATGTAAGTTGTTGACATATCTACCTAAAGGCCTTTTAAAAGAGGAAAATACCAAATATATACTAAGTATTTTAAAGTAATGAACCCCTCAGGAAAAAAGTGAAATCTGTGAGGTTGTTGTAGCGTAGAGGTTCAATTGCTGTGAAATGGAGCTGCCTGTGACAGAAGAGAAGAGGAAAGGACAGGGAAGGTGAGTTTTGTGAGCAGTGTGATATATTGTTTATGCCAATCTTAGCCTTGACAAGAAGAGAAGGGAGGTGCTTCCTTGAAGGCTTTTTCACTCACTCTTTGTGGAATGAAATGGTGAGAGCCATACGTGTGAGTGTCGTTCCTGGGAACAGCATGCAATCAAGACAGTCCTGCTCAAGCACTTAGCTGGAGTTTTAGGAATGGATGCAAGAAGTGTGCAGAGCCTGTCATGTAGGAGATGGGTTAGCCTGTGATGTAGCACTGACCTCCTTGAAATAATGCATGTTGTCAATTGATTATTTTTATTTGTCTCTGCTCAAATACCATATTTAGCATTTGTTTCTATTCAAAACAGCTAATGAGACCTCTGGACTGTATCAGACCAGTATATCTATCTACAGTGATCAGGAGAGCTGTAGGGAGAAGCGTAAGAGTAATGCATCAGCACTTCCTCAGCTTTTTTCATGAGCCCGCTAGGATCCATGGATTTTCTGAGTCAGAGGTGATATGTTTGTGCTGAATGGTCTTTGATAGTTACTATAATACATTTGTTTCCCCAGACTCTGAGTGCCTCTGAGTGCCTCTGAGAGCCCTTGTGAATTCTGATATACAGAGAAGAAAGTGCACATATTGGTTAGAATTTATTGATCACTTAGAGGGCCTGGAATGTCACTGCTTATTTCCATATGAATAAATTGTTAAGTGTCTATCCATATGTATTAATCATTGATGGAACAAAACAAAATAATTCAAAAATGTATTTTTAGACTCAGCTGAATTAGTGGTGTTCATAACATATGTATGCGTTCTTGAGATGCTTGTTCTATTGGATTTAAATTATTAATATTTTGAACAATATTATTAGTGTTTATTCTTGCATTGTATTGGATTTATATGCTAATAATGCTACTTCACCCACATGAAGAATTTAAATTGCTGTCAGGTCTTGTTCTNAGCTTAGAGGCAAAAACTGCTCCTAAGCTATTTTTCTGTGGATAGAGAATGATTTTGTTGGCTCTGTATGCTTTGCAACATACGTGAATGACTGAATGTGGCTTACCTTTAGACAATGTCACGTCCAGCTGTTCAGTGACCTCTTCCAGGTAATGCAACAAAACATCATTCTCAACACAAGGCCATGCCAATATGACATAATCTTATCCCTGTGTTTTCTTCTCAGTGGAGGACGGGGGGGGGGGGGG
>WEKW01006859.1:1924-17288 GCA_013389905.1 Sula dactylatra
CTCATGCTCTTCCCAGTCCTCTCCTTTTTGTCCTTTTCTGTCTCTCCCCATATTATGACTCCAATGTCCAGAATGGATTATCTCTTTTAATTTCCTAAATACGTGACTTGTCTTCACATTCAGAGGACATGTTTCTCACTGTAGCTCCACTTAAAAACTTTTCTTACCTATGCCTGCCAAACAGCAGCTCATAATCAGAAAATAAGATGTGGTATGCTGTAAAGAAATGGATAAGCATATCTTAATTTAGTATGTTTGCCTACACTATGCTGTATAGTACCAATTATGAAAATAAACTATACACTCCTTTAGCCCATCTTTTTCTTAGCTCAGCTTTTTTTTTCCCCCTCTGCCAACAGCCAAATCATAATCTAATGATCATGCTAAGAAAAATCCACAGGCGCTGCTGGTTGCCTCTGATCTGTGTTTGTTTATAATTAAAGCTACATGAATTAAACTGAACCTTGCACTTGCAAAAGCTAAGCAAATGCACTTTTTAATATACAGATGTTTATTATTTATTTTGTCTTAACAGTCAACTTTTAAAAAAATAAGTTATTTTTTATAGTTCACATTTTTATTTTTTATAGTTCACAAAAAGCCACAGGCAGTACTGTTTTATGTAAATAAGGTCTTTGGAACACTTGAAGAGGAATTTGGTGCCAAAAACATAAATCACTTTGAAGTGAAAACTTTTTTTAAATTTAAATTTATCACTTTAGTTATGTTTTAAACAAACAAATCAAACCAAGTCACTTATGAAAACTATTGGGTGACTCTCCACATAGAAGAGATTTGCATGAGCTTAGCACAAAGAATTTCTTGTGTTTACCAGAATTAATAGAATTTTTTAGCTTTTCAGAATTAGGACAAAAGTGCCAGAAGGTCAGGAAATCTTGTCAGATTCTTGATACTTCCTGTTTCCAACCAAGCTGTAAGTAACACAAGAGCAGCATTTTAAATTGTTGGATTTTGGTAAATCTGTTCTATTTATGGAAAAAAACTAGAAAAATTAAAGCTTTTCTAGTTCTAAGGAAAAAGGAGAAAGATAATACAGGTCTCTCTAAGAAAGATATAGATGTTAGGTCATTAACCTCAATATTCTCCTTCCAGGAGACAGCAAGTCCAATAGACTTACAGTTAAGGAAAAACACTCTTATCTGTGACCTTCTTCATAGAAAGAAGTTCTGCTTCCATATTCAAATACAAATATTGGAGATGAAGGTGATTAGATGATGAAATACTTCATTAGTGTTTGAAACAGGTGGTAGGAAACAATCTGACCAGAGGGAACAGAAAGCACATTGGACTTTCTGTTTTATGTTTATGACTGTTCATTTAACTCCTGCTCAGATTTTGGCTAACACAGCTTGTGCAGAGACCTTATGTATGCTGGGAGCAGCACCACTAGGTCAAAGCCAGAGCACCTCATAGACAAGACAGGTGACCAGACAGAGCTAAAGAGCCATTATGCAGCCATTGTCCCTGGCAAAATTGCTGTCTCCTGCAGCCATCATCTTTGCATATTGGTTGTCTGGCAGTTTCATCAGAATCCACTAACTTGTGGAAATGGTATAGACCAAACCTCTAAGCTGGAAGGTATAAAACTTAAGCTTACCCATAGCTTTTGAACTGGATCCAACAGCAGCTGGACTGCTGAAGCTTTTGTGCTTCCTAGTGTGATACAGGAGATGCCCACACTACGACGAAAAAGGAAAGATAAGAACTCTCAGCTTCAGCTAGGTAACTATTTTGCTCATAGGTGCATGAGGTATAAGTTCTAAGTTAGGTGTTGTGAGGTATAGAGAACTTGTGAGTGAGAAACCTCATGACTTAAGTAATGAATTAGTGAATTCACATGTCAGGCTAATCAAGAAAAGGAGATTGAACCCTGGTTTGTCTTGCTTGTTTCCTTTCTTAATGCGCTTATAAAGTAAGGTTTAATTTGCAGATTATGTTGTCCTGTAAATTTGAGAGATCCAAATAGACTGTGCAAACTTATAACTAGCTTGCACCTATGTGACTGAGAAAAGCAAACAAGTCTGAAATGTATAATTTGTAAAAAATAAAATCAGCAATTGATCTAAGTTATATTAGCTCTTTTTCAAATAAATAGAGAGATTCCAGTCTGGAGTCAATTCAGATAAAATATTTTAGTCAGATTAGTTAAAGTGAAGGAAGGTTCTTGCTTATGTTTGTTTGCATGATGAAGCAGCTTGTTTTCTAAGGGTTTCAAAGTGTTGAAGCAGTTCTCTAGACTACCACTTTTTACCATGGATTCTCTACATCATCTATTTTTTCCCTTGGCACACCTTTTATAATATTGTAGCGCTAACGTTTCCACTTTTCAGCAATACCCATGACATGGCATCAGTATGAAACTTCTGAGGCAAACAAGTTTCTCTGAGAGTTCATGGTACAGAGAAATGTAAGTATTTTCTGAATTCTATTTTGTGTGCCACAATAGGTAACCGTAATGTTTTACCATAGATTTTTCTATATATTTTTCTTGCTTAATTTTTTAAAGGGGATGGGGTGAGGAGAGAGAGCAAGGGAAACACACACTTAAAAGGTAACAGCCCAGAAGGATGTTACATACCTGAAAAAATTGCCAACCAAAATAGGTGCAATATTTGTGGAAAAGTATGTCTACATTTAGAACCGGGGGAAACAGGGTGGCATTTCCATTACAGTCATATCACAATGGGCAAGGGCTAATTAGGACACAATAAGGAGCTTAGGCCAGAAAACAGCATAGTGTTTAAGCCTGCATTTAAGTCCTACTGACTGAGGTAAGAACTCGCTGGTTTTGAAGCCATTAGCTGACTGAAGAGAGATGGGTTGCTGGTACTTAGTAAAATTGGGACGGATTTTAGAATGTGCCTAAGCTTTATGTGAAAGACCAGGCAGTAACTTTTGAATTCAAACTGTCTAAGAGTTGAAGACAATAAGATTTATATTTGGATTTATAGTTGGAATAGTCAGCAATTTTTGTTATATAGTAATATAATTAATTATCAATGAAAAGGACTAAACTCTAGAATATTTCCTTTATATTTTCCTGATTTCCTCATTCCTATATGTATATGAGGTGGGTTTTTTTTTTTATAAATTCAAAACAAGTATAGAAGCTAGTCTTTTGTAAATTCATTTTCCTCACAACTCTGCTCCTTTCTGTAGCTACCAGTACACTAAATTTCATTCCTCATATTTAAGAAAAAAGGCTAATTTAATCAGCATCCTTGCCTAAATTTTTTGCTATAATTTCCACTATAAGTGGAAGAATATCCAAGGGGAGAAGAGGAAAGGAAGAAAATATTTCTTTTTGTATTGCTGAAGGTATAAATTTAAGCCAACTGAAGTAATTCATCATGCTCAGCTGAATGTAACAAACTGTTTTCATTTTAAGAAAACCATTTTCTTTAAGCACCTTAATACGATATTAATTTTACATTTCAAAATTGTGTTTCTTTCAGCTTGCACCTACATGTACTTTTGAATACTTAATTTAAAAAATCCCCAAATACAAACAACTTGAAAGAAGCTGTTTCTTTAATAGGACATCCAGCAGCAGAAGTACTATATCAAAAGACAAAACTTGCATTGGTTCACTTCGGCTGATCACCATCAATTTAAAATACAGGAGGTAAAACAGTGAGGTGGCAGATCCACATACCATTGCTTGGCAGTGATACTGAGCACCCATTCCCATCTCCTGTGTTTGCAAGATTACAGTGTGAACTGAATATGGGAATTAATTTAATTTAAAATATTTTCTAGGATTTTCAAGGGAATTTTTCTGAAGTTTTCTAGCCATTTTGATTCCCAGTTTGATTGTTTGCATCACCCTTCAAAAAACTGGATATGCACAACTGTAGGACAATTTTGGGAATGTGAATTGGAGTAAGAAAGAACAGGAGATTATAACATAGAAGTAAAGCTCTTATGTTGATATTGCTGCTTAAGAAAGCATGTCACCAATATATAGCTTTAACTCTTCTATTCTCATAAGGGAGACCTACTGATCTAAAAGAATTATATACCCTGTATCCACTGGATGCCCAACTGTGCTGTGCATGGAATGTTATAAATTATTCTTTGTCTTGAAAAAATACAAATAAAAAATAAATCCTGAAGTCACTGGAGCTCTTCAAGATATTTTGGTGTCAGCAGACTGCTTTTGAGCTGGGACCAGAAGCCCAGGAAACATCGGATGTATAGCTAGATAATGAGTATCCTAGGCTCCATTTTTTGTTTCAATTTTAAGGATTAAATTATCTGACTTCTATATATAAAAACTTTGGAGACGATCGCTTGAATAGAGAAGATATCTCTTTAATTTTTTTCTTATATTTCATGAAAAGAGTTCTGTCTCCACTGGTTTTTGTTTTACTTTGAATCATAGAAACATAGAATCATTTGGGTTGGAAAAGACTTCTAACATCATCAGGTCCAACCGCAAACCCAACACTGCCAAGTCCAAAAGTAAATCACGTCCCCAAGCACCACTTCTACACATCTTCTAAATATGCCCAGGGACTGTGACTCCACCACCACTCTGGGCAGCCTCTTCCAATGCCTGATAACCCTTTCAGTGAAGAAATTTTTCCTAATGTCCAATCTAAACATCCCCTTGTGTAACTTGAGGCCATTTCCTCTCATCCTATCGCTAGTTACTTGGCAGAAGAGACCAACACCCGCCTCACTACAACCTCCTTTCATGCAGTTGTAGAGAGTGATAAAGGTCTCTCCTCAGCCTCCTCTTCTCTAGACTAAACAACCCCAGCCCCCTCAGCCATTCGAGTATGAGTTTGAATACACAATCAAAATAACTGTAGTACAGGTGAATGTTCTTAATTTATGCTTTGTATAGTAAGATAACATTGTTTAGTTTGTAAACATGTAAACAGATGAGACTTTTTAACATTCTAACATTTTCTCTTCTTTCTGAAAAAAATAGCACTCCAAAATTCAAGATGTGCATTACTGAAGGAAATATACATTATTTTTTTTTTTAATTCAAGAGACTGCTTGGATTAATATAAAATAAAATGTTGTTGTCACTGGCTTCTATTATAGTCGTTTCACATTCTGGTGCTTTTTTCAGTTTTCAAATATGGCAAGAATAATGCTGAGTAAGATGCAAGTATCTTCATAAATGAAACTTTCTGATCTGCTAAAATAATGTTTGTGAAAAAATATTTAAACAGATTTTTTACAAGTTGAGAAATACTGAACAGTTTTAAGATTTTGGTTACAAAAAGTATTTTGGAAACCAGAAAAATTCCTGGGAAAAGGCAATTTTGAAAGTAGTTTTCAGATAACTTTGACTTTTCTTCCTAGAGTTCCTTTTTAACATTCAAAATTATCTTTGAAAAGCAATTGATGAATAGTCTACTAAAATGAGCATATCAGTTAAGCTATAAGGTTAAGAAAACAAGCTAATACTTCATAGAAAAACATTTCACTTTGTAATTTTTTAAACAGAATGAAAATGCAAAATTTCTTTTGAAATACATACATTTAAATTTGATTTGGAAATATTAAAACAGCATTGTAAAAACATAGTGTTTCAGCTGTAGTTCAGTAATTTAAAATAGTATGTTTGTATTTCATTTTATAACTCAATACCCCTACATAGCTCTTGGTTACTTGGGGGTGATGTCTAGCACATTGTCAATGTGTTTACAGACCTTCTGAAAATGAGAGGGAGAATTTTCTACATTTCCTTAGGATAAAAGGATGGTCACATTTATTTTAAAGGAGCACATATAGAAATACAAATAAGACAGTTATCAAAATATCTAGTGAAAAAGACATGTTCTCGATAGCTGACTTCCCCTGCTTCATCCCTACTTATGTGGTAGATCACTCCGTCTTCCTTCAGTCTTGCACTTATTCCAGTCACTGTTCTCTACCTCTTTGCAAAGATAATATAGAAACTCTTAAGAGTACAGAGTTTGGTTATGCTGTTGCTGTCCTTTTCCCCTGCACTTCAAGGATTTATCCACGGAACCAGGGACATAATCTTACTTCCTGCATTTCCTAATTTCCCATTTATTTTTAATTCAATGAGGATTGTGAGTGCTGCAGGCATACTTTATGGGCCAAATCTTCAATCTGCAGAACTGTAAACGAAGCAGCAGGTATGGTAGCCTGTTTATAGGATAATAGCAAGACACAGCCGGTTAAAACCTCTACCAATTGACTCATACACATAGATGTAAGGACAATATATTACCACACTTCTTGTAGAACAAACTTTGTAAGTATGGACAAATCATTTTCTGTAGCCAATGGATATATAAGATACAACAAATATAATTTTTCAATTCCAGATTCTTGGGAATTTAAATTTTAGAAAACAGATGCATTTCAGAAAACCTAGGGTAACTTTAGTAGTTATGAAAATTAAATATGGTGGCTATCCACCTGGAAAAAGGATTGTTGATAATTTAGAGTTATTAATGTTACTACATACGTGAAGAGCATGAATTTCACTTTCCCATCTACCTTTTCATAGTGTGGTGTATGCTTCATATAAACATATACTCAAATGAGTAAATACATACCCAGGTTTATAATAGCAGAAAATATTCATGCCAAGGTAAAATATTTTTGTGGATGCATTTTTGGGATTATATTTTAAATAAGTTTCTTATTGAAAGTGATACTGTATTCTGCAAGATATTTGCAGAGAATAATTAAAGGAAGGTGGATTAATAGACATCTGAAGAAAAAGGCCTAAAAATTTTAGTATTAATTACCTAAAGCTGTTCATATTGACCTAATGAATTATGCACTCAATGCTAATTGTATTGGACAAAATATGAAGTGTCTTTCAGTTTTCAAAAAATAGAATAAAAATTAAATTAAATTAAATTAAAAGCAAATCTGTATTTTCCCATTATTTGTCTTTACCAAGGGCATGCAGAACATCTTAATTTCTGAAATAATTTCAGTCTATGTGTTGTCTCAAACAGTATAAAATTATGACAACACTGAGTTTTTTCAACATCATCTTCAGATTTTTTCTGAAAGGTAAACAGTTGGTTATTTATGAGCTGGTAAGTAAAATAGTAATACTTTTCCTTTAAGGCTGCATCTATGATTTATAGAGTACAGCTTTAAGTTTCCCTGACAATGACCAATAAAAACATCTAGATCTAGTTTTAGGATAACATGCATTAATGAGGTTGAGAAAAGCAAGGCTAATTCAATAAGTCTGGAGAAATAATCTACTATGATAACTAATATGTTTTCTTTCCAGGAAAGAGATCAAGAAACTAATCTGTTGGTACCTGAAGCCAAAGACGATTATGCAGCTTTGTGCTATAACAGTTTTATATTTTGTGGTTTCACCATTCACATACCTGTAATATGCTTTGTTGTGCCGAGCCAATCAACATACAAGTCGCGCTTGTGGCTTTCAAGCAGATGTATTATGGTTCTAATAGTCAGTTCTGGAAAGCTGTTTCCTTCCAAAAGCATGCCAGCATCCATTTGAAGAGTGTTCCAACCCTTCCAGTTTGTCTGAGTATGGATAACAGTTCAAGTCTTTTGACTTTATCTTTTCTGGCAGAATTTATCAACTTTCTGGAAAATGTCAACCTTTAATTGCTTATCTAGTTTAATGAAATCTAGCAGATCCTGGAACTAGCACTAGAACAAGTTCAACATAGACAACATTCATGACAACATTTTCTCTTCTACCTGCTGCCTTATCAGCACTGCAGATAGAACAATGCCTTATTTAACTGTTCTGTTACTGCTAGAATTAGAAAAGGAAAATATTTTACCACCAGGATTATGTCTTTCAGTCTTCTTAGAATTATTGAAGTATTTTTTTCACTGTATTCCTATTCCTGATGTAACTTTTATTACCATGGCATCTGGATGACCTGCAGAAACACTGATGTCTCTTGTGTCAACAGCTGCGACAACTGAAAAGAGTATATTGATACCTCATTTAATATATCATCTTTTGGTTTAGGAAACTCTGAGTTAATAATTAGAGATTATGATATTTCTCCTTGATTTTCATATCATATAATAAACACAGCCTTTCCGCCTTCCTATGAAAAAAGTATTGGAAGTTACTTTCATTTCATTTGACCCAGAAAACAGTAACATGCAGGATATCGGAGCCAGTGCACCACCTCTCCTTCCTTGCCTATCCCTTCTGAGAGCTTATATCTATCCATTGCAACACTCCAGTCACAGGAGTCATCCCACGATGTTTCTGTGATGGCAACTAAGTCATAGCTATCCCACTGCACACTGGCTTCCAGCTCCTCCTGTTTGTCACCCATGCTGTGAGCATTGGTGTAGATGTACTTGAGCTGGGCTATCAATTTCACCCCCAACCTCAGCACGCCGCCCCTAGGCTCCTCTCTAGTGCTCCTGGCTATATCCCCTTCCCCTTCAAACCTAGTTTAAAGCCCGCTCTGTGAGCCCTGACAACTCATGAGCAAGAATCTTTTCCCCCTTTGGGATAGCTGAACTCCATCTGCTGCCAGCAGGCCAGGTGCCGTGTAAACATCCCCATGATCAGAAAACCAAAATTCCATCGATTGCACCAGCCTCTGAGCCACATGTTAATCAGGTGAGTTTTCCTGTTCCTTTCAGTATTCTTTCCTGCCACTGATGGGATTGAGGAAAACACTACCTGTGCTCCTGATCCTTCAACCAATCGCCCCAGTGCCCTGAAGTCCCTTTTGGTCGCTCTTGGACTTCTCTCTGCAACCTCCTCACTGCCAACCTGCACAACCAATAGTGGGTAATAACCAGAGGGCCGTACAAGACCAAGGAGTTTCCTAGTAACATCTCTGACCTGGGCCCCAGGGAGGCAGCATACTTCCCTATGGGATGGGTCTGATTGGCATGCTGGGTCCCCTGTTCCCCTCAGAAGGGAATCGCCTACAACTGTTACCCTCCTTTTCTTCTCTTACAGAGGCAGTCACAATTGTCCCTAGGCAAGCCCCTGGATGGATCTCCACCTGCATCCTCATTTGCCTGGCCCTCAAGTTCCAGAGCCCCACATCTGTTGTGTCAGGGCAGCTGGGAAGGGGAGGGAGGCTGGGAGGGGATTTGCCTGCCTCCCTGAGCAGGGACCTGTTTCCATTCCCCCTCTTCTCTTAGGTCCCCTCCTTCTGCTTGGTGGCAAGAGGGTAGGGGATCTTCAGTTTCCTGTGAAGCCTCCATCTGCTGCCTTGGTCTCAGGGATGGCGGAGCGTGGCTCCACCAATTTATCTCCCTCCCTGGTACTCCTTAACCTTTCTACTTCCTCCTTCAGCTCTGCCACCAGGCTGAGCAGTTCATTCACCTGGTCACACAGAAAACAGCTGTTGTCTCTGCTGCCCTCTGGTGTGGGTGAGAGGCTCAAGCACTCACTCCCTGTAGACAGCTGCGTGTTTGTGTGAGGGCTCCATCTAGGTCGCAACATTCCTTCTGGTTGTGGGTTTCAGGCGAGTGGAAACCGTTGGTAGGGCCTCTCCTGAGGTGTGATGACCACTACTAGAGTTACCCTTTACTGCTAGGAAGGGGATTGCACCCTGCCCACATGAACTGCCAAGCATACTGCCATGCCATGCCACACCCTTCTGACATGCCACGTCCTGTTTGCCCACCCTGTTCGTCACACTCCTGGTCTCTCAAGCTCCCTGGGGGCTGCTCTTGTATGTGAGGGGTTTTGGCCTCCATCACTTGTGTCCCTGCACACGGTGAGTTAGAGCTGCCGCTCCTCAGGAGCTCTCCTTCCTGCTCTGGGGTGGGGCTGGGCTACCCTCTCTCTCCCTGTGCTTTTGCCTTTGTGTTTTTGCCACAGTTTTGCCACTTTAGGAAGGGTCCCGCAGTGCAATCATCCCCTCCGGAGCCCTTCGCCTTGGGGGTTTTGCTGAAAAACTCACATGACCACTTGTCAGGGCTCCTCTGGTCTATTTTGGCTAGGTTGCTGCCTGCTGCTCATACACCACAAAGATGGTCTCTCATGCCCTGCAGCTGAGGGGAGAAAAGCTTTTTTTTCCCCATGGTGGGCTAGCAACAGGCTCCTCCCCAGGGTGGCAGTCATGGTACCAAGCCTGATGATATTCAGGAAGAACTTGGACAACGCCCTCAGACACATGGTGTGAATTTTGGGGCTGTCCTATGCAGGGACAGGAGTTGGACTCAATGATCCTTGTAGGTCCCTTCCAACTCAGGACATTCTATGATTCTATGATTTATTTTATTTTTCTAAGGGAAAAAGCTAAGGCATTTCTGTAAGTGAGTACAAGGTGCTTGTTTTGGCTGGGATAGAGCTAATTTTTTTCATAATAGCTAGTATGAGGCTATGTTTTGGGTTTGTGCTGAAAACAGTGTTGATAATGCAGAGATATTTTTTTTACTGCTGAGCAGTGCTTACACAGAGTCAAGGATTTTTCTGTTTCTCACACCACCCCACCAGTGAGTAGGCTGGGGGTGCACAAGAAATTGGGAGGGGACACACATGGGACAGCAGACCACAATTAAGCAAGGGGATATTCCATACCATATGATGTCATGCTCAGTGTATAAAGCTGGGGGAAGAAAAAGAAAGTGGGGGATGTTCAGAGTTACGACATTTATCTTCCCAAGTAACTGTTACACATGGTGGACTTCTGCTTTCCTGGAGATGGCTGAACACCTGCCTGCCGATGGGAAGTACTGAATGAATTCTTTATTTTGCCTTACTTGTGCATACAGATTTTACTTTACCTATTAAGCTGTCTTATCTCAAACCACAAGTTTTCTCTCTTTTACCCTTCTGATTCTATCCCCCATCCCACCAGGGCAGAGTGAACGAGCAGCTGTGTGGTGCTTAGTTGCCAGCTGGGGTTAAACCATGACACAAGGGAAAAAAAAATCCATGGGGAAATGAACAGGTATTGCTCACATCAAAAAGATTTGCAACCACTTAGTTCAGAGGCATGTCCTGCTTCAGAAAGAGGGCCTGATCTTTGAGCCTTGCTAGAGTCAGAGACGTGGGGGTTTGCCATCCTGTGGAAACCCAGCTAACCTGGGTGAACATAGAAGACTTCCAAAAACTGCACTTCACACCTGCTTTTTGCAACTTTGTTTAGATGGTTAAATCATCTTGAGATGATCCACAGCTCTCACCGCTATCAGAAGGTACCTGCCTCCTTCATACAATGTGATAGAGCCAATGCCTAGGATGGAACATGACCGCCTATTCAATCCCTTTTGCTAGTGCAGGGCTGGGAAGAAATGTCATCAGAGATTTCCTCAGCATGTACAGTCAGGGAAAGGAGGTAGGAGGAGAAGGGAAGGGAAGGGAAGGGAAGGGAAGGGAAGGGAAGAGAAGAGAAGAGAAGAGAAGAGAAGAGAAGAGAAGAGAAGAGAAGAGAAGAGAAGAGAAGAGAAGAGAAGAGAAGAGAAGAGAAGAGAAGAGAAGAGAAGAGAGAGAAGGAATCTACAATGATCATTGAGTCCAACTGCTTGACCACTTCAGGGCTGAACAAAAGCTAAAGCAGGTTGTTAAAGGCATTGTCCAAATGCCTCTTGAACACTGACAGGCGTGGGGCATTGACCACTGCTCTACAAAGCCTGTTCCAGTGTTTGATCACCCTTTCAGTGAAGAAATGCTTCCTAGTGTTGAGTCTAAACTTCCCCTGATTGATGCATCTTTGAGCCATTCCCATGCATCCTGGCACTGGGTACCAGGGAGAAGGGATCAGCAATTCCCTCTCCACTTCCCCTTCTCAGGAAGCTGTAGAGAGCAATGAGGTTGCCCCTCAGCCTCCTTCTCTCCAAACTAGACAAATGTCAATGTCTCTAGCTGCTCCTCCATAGGACATTCCTTCCAGCCCTTTCACCAGCTTTGTTGCCCTCCTCTGGACACATTCAAGGACCTTAATATCCTTTTTAAATTATGGGGCCCAGAAATGCACACAGTATTCAGGGTGAGGCTATACCAACACTGAATATGGTGGGATAATCACCCTTTTGACCGGCTGGTTATGCTGTGTTTAATGCACCGCAGGATGCAGTTTACCCTCTTGGTTGCCAGATAATGCTGCTGACTCGTATTGACCCTATAGTCAACCAGCACCCCCAGACCCCTTTCTGCAGGGCTACTCTCCAGCCACTCCTCTCCCAATTTATACTTGTGTCCAGTTGCTCCAAACCAGGTGCAGAATCTGGCATTTGTTCATGTTCAGTTTCATGCCATTAATGATTGCCCAGTGCTCCATCTATCCAGATCCCTCTGCAAGGCCTCTTGTCCCTCAAAAGAGTCAGCAGCACTTCCCAGTTTAGTATCATCAGCAAACCTCCTAATGCTGCATTCAACTCCTGCATCCAGACAATTGATAAAAAGATTGAACAGAACTGGCTCTAGAATTGAATCCTGAGGAACACCAGCCAGATGTGGCTCCTTTCACTACAACCCTTTGAGCTCTGCCCAGGGCACCATCTACCTGCTCATCTCACCGTTGGACAACTTCTCCAGAAGGATGCTGTGAGGATTCTTGGTGAACCCAAGCTAGAAACAATTTAATTCTGGATTACTTACATCTATTCACATCGTTAAAGGAGTAGGTTCAATGTATCCTTGAAATAAAAGCTGCCTAAGTCAGTACTGAAGAAAATTTACAATTTCATGAGCACATCTTAACGATTTCTCTCATGTCTACCTCCTAGAATAAATATAGATATTTGTAGAATTTCAAAAACATTAGTGTAATATCTCAGAATCCTATGTTAGAAAATCTAAAAAAAAAATAACACTTGACAATATTTTATTTTGCAGCTTTTACAGAAATATATATTTAAATTATTGTATAAGTATTGTTGTAAAAGAAATCTTGTCAAATACTTAAGTAATGTTTGATGAATTGTTTCATGCAAATTTTTCAGAAGATTAAGTTTTACCTCACAGAATATAAATTAGTTCAAGTAGCAGATCTGGCACATATTTGATATATGTGGTTGTATCATTGCCAGTATTTAGTACCTCCTCTAAACAAAAGACACATGCTTTGAAATAGCTTATTCTGGCAATCTTTTAAATAACCAGCTGTGTTGAAACAAGCAAATGAAATATACCATGTTTAGGGATTCAAGAGGCATTCATGTAGTGGTTGTTCATGTGTGTAATGGTAGTGAATGCCAGCTTATAGGAGTTAAACAAATAAGAACTGGTGACACAAAAGTTTAGCCATATTCCATCTATTTTTACATGAGGGAAAATAAGATGTAGGACAAGGTTCTCACTGACAGCTCAAATACTATTCAGACAAAGAATGCAAACTGCATCACTGCAAGGATTTTCCCCAGACACTGTTAAAATGGTAGAGATGATAACAAGAGTAAGAAGAGCAGAGCAGAAATAGTCCCAGGATGTTCAGTCAGTCTTACTAGCCAATTCCATTTATACAACTTCTTCAAATTTTACCCATGAACTTCAGAATACCTACCTTCAAGTATCACATCTTCTCCAGATTTTCTCCTTTTTCTCTAATTCCTGAAAATTCTTTGACATTACACTACCTTCTTTTTTTTTTTTCTTTTCATTTTCCTTTTTTGGCCTAAGGGCTATGTTTAGCACAGGTGTTCCCTATAAAGCCAAATGCCTCCTACAATTCTTGAGAAATCTTTAGTCAATTGCCCAGCAATAGTTTCATAACTTTTGTTCAGCAGGTGCTATCTTATCACTTTTATAGCAGGGAAAATAGACTTTAAGATGAAGCTGAAAATCACAACTGAGAAGCTACTGCTTCTTGAAAGGGATATGTGAATATAAGGTGGCTTTGGCTTTCCAATTCCTTAGCATGATCGCTAAGTTACTGGGAAATCAGCTTAACTAGTTATTCGTCTAGTTCTGGCTTATGACTACTCAGTGACACATGGATTTGCATGGAACTTGGCAGCAATTGGCGATTCCTGAGTCCACTTAACTGCTTCACAAAAGCAGATTAATCCACTAAACAGTTGTTTCTAACATCACTGTTTGATTCCAGTACCCCATATTCTCCTCCCTCTTGACAAAAGCCTTCCAATAAATAATTTGATGATCAAACATGAGCCTTGTAAAACTCTCAGTCAAAATTTGCAAATCCTTTAATTAGATCCAAAAAAGGAACACCAAGGTGGATCTGGTTTCTCAGTAAGTGCCTTCTGTTCATTATAATGTTAACATTCTTAGAAGGCAGAAAGATCTCTCACTTTCTTCTGTTTGATCACTCGGTACCAGGACTTGTATTCATAGTACTGAAAAGTACCTTAAAAGATCATTCAATCCAGTGGTTTAAAACTGTAGATTCCTAAGAATTTTCCAGTATTGGTACAGACCTTGATATAATGAACTTAAACCTGCTGGCATTAACGTTACTGCTGGCATGCTCAGTTCTTCCTGTGGAAGAAGGCCCACAAATGAAAACCATAATCTAGTGCAGCTCCTGTCCCTTTCTAGGTCAAAAGGTATAATTATGGTGTTTGGTGCAAACAATGTTAACGTTCATTTCATATATCACATGGAAACCTCACACCTCCTACTATCTCAAACATGATATGCCAGAGTATCTTCTTTTTTAAAACTGTGTAACACAACATCAGAAATTCTGTGACAAACCTGAGGATTCCTGCTTTATCCAGAGATTTTCTTCAAATAAAGTCTGCTTTTCACCTGTGATTGGAACTCAGTATTTAAGACGTCATGTAAGGAACACGTAGCCTTGGAAACAGATTACCGCTGCCTTACCAGCAGCTGCAGTTTNAAACAATGCACAAAGTTTCTGCTGTAAAATTTATGACTGAAGCATGCAGCACTATAAAATGTGCAAATGTTATATACAAGCTACAATGCACTCTGCTAACGTGATTTTTCTTTCAAATACAAAGAATAAAGTTCAAAGTGGGAACAGGTTTCAAAATGTGACATGCCATGAACTCAGTTAAACCAATTACTTGCCAGCTTTACAATGTGTGCGATGTGTTAGACTGCAACTGGAAAGCATTACCCAGAAAAACACAGTCAAATAATAAAATTCATTAACCTAATTCTTGTGGGAGAGACATAGTGTTTAAATGTTAACTTGAGTCAACAGGAAAGCTGAGACTTGCAAAATTCTGAGAAGAGCCAGACAATAGGTATCAACAACTCCCCCAGTCCACCTGCTTCTCCACTTTAGGTTTTGAAAAGTAGATTGTATAAATCTGAAAGGATAATTAAAAATCCAGTTGCATCAGGTTTGGGCACAGCAAGACAACTAATTATCATGACTTCTCCATCTGTTGATCTAGCTCACAACTCTTTTCAACTTGGCATTGCCTCCAGTCAGTAAGAAGGAAAAACAGACTACCACATGTAAGTTTATTTTTTGCTAAG
>WEKW01006859.1:18103-33277 GCA_013389905.1 Sula dactylatra
TGAGATAAATTTCACCTCTCATTCTAATCTAAGTTTAAAAATCTAACTTAGTTTTGGAGTTGGAATTGGTCAGGAAAAGTTATCACTGGCATTTTACATGAGAGTTTAGCCCAGGTTGGTGGTATGAAAAGTGTGGAAAAGACCTAATCTTAGCCTGATTATACTGAAACTAACCCACAAAATCTTTTCTTGTGTTTGAGAATTAAAGTCAAATCATAATCATATGAAATTTTATAAAAGGTACTGTATATCCAGTAATTCTTTCATGTCATAGTAAAGGAATGTGACTTTTTGATGCCTGTCATTTAAAAAAAAATAATCTGACATTTGTACTATAAACCCCTCCACATTTCAAGAATGTCATTAAAACTGTTTTACTGATGTCTGTTACACACACTGAAAACAAAAATAAATGTTTGGCCAAAGTCACACTGGCAATTATTGTCTTATGCCAGTGTAGAGTTATTGGGACATAGTTTCCCAACATGCAACAATGTCACCCAGTGTACTCTTCTTGAAGATCATGTCATATCCTTTGCCTTATATGAAGCAACTCTGGCAAGGGAGTGAGCTTCTTAAATTCATCAATCTAATTATAGATATGTGCAATACAAACATCTGCAGCTAAACTAGTCCCTGTGTGTACTTTTCATACACACTGGAGAAGAAAGGTGTTTTTCAAGTTTGGTGAATCCAGCACCTCATAGACAACTAGTTTATAATGCAAAGTATTTCTTCCTAGATCCCATGGACTATATTGGCTTTACCTCTACTGAATATAACAACAAGTAACAGGCTCAGATGTGAATGTCTGCTCTGCAAAGATGAGCTCCATTCTCAGTGTCTCAATACATTCTTCAAAGGCATCTCTATCCTACTGTACCATGCAAAGCAGTTAGAAGTCATTAACCTGAGGTTACAGCAGTCAACAAAGTAATACTTGGAAGAAAAAGCAGAGTAGAGGACTAGTAAAGTGTCATTTCCCAAATAAGTTTCTCATACCACTATTCTAAGGCACAAAAGTGAATTGCAGTTCCAGCCAGTTATTATAACAATCTCTCTTTTATATTCCATGCTGGTAACTAGTGGGCTCCTAGACACAAATATAAATCCTTTGATGCATTTTTTTTCATGCTTGAATGTAAGCTCATGTAACACAGAACTTATAGGAAACATTATTAAAACTGTATTGTTAAAATTTAGTACTTTTAAGAGCAAAAGCTATTACAGTGCATTATTTTCAAGGTACAACTTCAAAAAGGAAATTCACAAACTATTGCAAATATTTACATGAGCACTAAAATAATAGATACTAAAGCAAAACCTAGTGTTCTCATACCTTAGACAAGTGTCTTTCCAAGAAACTGTGCATGCATAGGAAAATCAATATGAATAACATCAGAAAAAGTCACACATATACATTTAAAACATATTCCAAAAGTAACCTGTGTCCTCTTTACCACTCCAGACACTCTCATCTCAGTCAGTATTCAGAATCCAAACCCAACCATGAAACTCCTCTCATTCACCTCACCGTGCAAGCCTACGCTGCCAGATCCATCCTTAGGCACAATAATGAATTTCATAAAGATCTCTTAAAATTGCACATGCATCTCAAGCATATGGTTCTCAACAGAAGAGCATATGAAGAGGAGAAAGGGGTTGTAGAAGGTGGAACTAAATAATTTGCAAATGTACAGTGCCTTGCGTGACAATTGTTTCATATTAAATCAGTAGCATTATGGAAAGGTTCATAGTGTTACTGTCACTAAAATAGAGATATAGCAATGTAGAGAAAAGGATTCTAGATTAGAAATTGCTTCACTTGGCCCAAGAAGCCAGATTCAACTTTATGCATCTAAGTGAAACTCCACTTTAGAGGCAGGGCTGTCCTCATCTCCTGCTGCATTACAATGGTGAGTAAAATTGCTGTTCCATATGCAGATATCCTCTGGTGACAATACACCTAGTGTGGTAAATGCCGCTGGAATAAATCCAGTCCTTGGTTACTTCCAATTTGTATAGAATATGTAAGTTTCAGTCCTGTAACACAATAAGTTGATAAGGAACAACAACTCACCTCTGCTGTTCAGAGGGGCACTGTCACCCCTGCCCCCCCACTGACTGTGACATATTAATCACAAACCCAAACTACTGTGTTTGGCAGTCTAATTTCTTTTTTATTAGTAAGTATCTGATCACCTTAGAAAATTCAGCTAGAAGAATACATCTGTATGAAACTTCTGTTTTACTATATTCCTTATGACTGAAGACATACTCAGTTTGGGATATTAGAAAATTAATAAATATTGTAATAATCCAATGCATTCTGCTTTCCTTCCATTCATATCCCTTTCCTCACAGATGATCTAATCTTAATTTTGTTGGTAACGAAGTAATTTACACTTCCAGGTCAGTACATTTAGTAAATGCATTTATAAACATTTGATTGGGGTAGTTATTTGAAGTGGGTTCTACATCAAAAGGCTGTAGGTTCATTAGAATAGTGTCTAAATCTACTGCAAAGGCCATAAAAAAGCAGGGGCAGGGGGAGGGGGAAGAGAGAGAATAGAGAGAGAGCGAGAATAAAGAGGCAAGGAGGGAATGAAGGAGAGAAGGTAGTAAAAGTCTTTGGAAAAAACTGCTGTGTCCTCAGAATCTATCAATGTGCTTTCAGACATGTGGCATTTTCATTTGTCTTGCTCAGAATAAGGCTTCTGTCCACCTGATAGATCTGGGATGATGAGACACATAGGTTTCTAGGGCACATAATCTGCATTAATCAGAATAAAGTATGAAACTTGTCTCCAAAATCTTTGCCTAGAATCCTCTTTGTAAGACTCATCTCTACCCATCACTCAGATTCTACAAATGGACCCAAAAAGTCTTTAAGAAAATAGTCTAGAAGAACCATAACATCTCTGTGATGTATTTAAGATTTAGCAAAATGGTACATTTTTTGAGACCTTTGGCAACTGTACTGCTAGAGGACTTATCTATACAAGCAAAAAACACTTGCTTTTCACAGAATCACAGATCACAGAACGGTAGATTTTATTCAGCACTTCTGGTAATCAGGTCTTGGGTTTAAAAAGAACTTAGAAAAATCCGTGGCATCTTTTTAAAATTTGTGTTGGGAGAGTTTTGTGGCTTACTCTCCTGGAAGTAGATATATTAGTTCTGTATTTCATAAAGATCTTTGTGAGTATGGAGGAGGAAAAAAAGGAGAGGAAAAACATCAGACTTGCCTAAATGAGTTCTTACAGGTCATTGATAAATGGAAAATTTAACATGAAGTATTCTCATTTGATTTAACGACAATATTGAACATAAAACCCCATATGTCCCACTTCCTCTATCACCAAGCTGAAACAAATATACTGAATCCAAGAAAGCCTTACAGTATGTGAAGATGTATATTGAAACTATTTGGTTTACAAAGGGGTTTCTATGCTTTGCATGCTTTACATGCTGTGAATTTCATGGTTAGGTGCTAGAAGAATGGACAAGACCAGAGACGTGGATCCAGCAGGGACTTGACACGCCCCCCCTCCCCCCGCACATAAATGTATTGGGATTGGACACTGGGGTTCATGCCTCAGTAAATGAAGAAGGAGCTGCTTGCCAGTCTCTGTGTAGATGACATGACTTTAGAAAGGAGTCACAGCAGTGAAACACGAGATCTGCAGGAAGCTTAGCTCTTGGGAAGAAAAGGACAGCAACAACAGTGAGGAGGCTGTGTGAAGACAGGCTGTGACAGGAGATTTGGAACAGGTTACAAAATGCTTTTGGCACAAACCCAGTGTATTCTAATAGCATATAGGTAACAATATTATATTCCATAGCTAAGTTATACTCGTTACACTTAAAGTGGAAATGAATAAATTGCCAACATACAAAGATGGCTCGGATCTCACACCAAGTCAAAGGAACTTCAGTCAGAACCTGAAGGACTGCATAAGCTGCACTACAGGTGTTGTCTGATAAATAATGACATCAATTGTTAATGTTAATTGTAATTTAACTGAAAACAACTATAAGCATTGGTTAATTAACAGCATCGAAAGACTGTATTTCAAACCATGAAGATCAGTGTTCAATTTGTACTTCAACCTCAGAGTTAAATTTCTGGCTCATCAGTACTTGACTTCACCCACCACAGCAGCTCCTATTCTGTTAAGAGGAGTATAGATCAGACATAAAGCAAAGAAAAAAAAGAGTAATATTGTGTGAACCTGGACTGCTGCTTCCATTTGTACCTCTTTCTCCATCTGTAATATTAGGAACATAGTTACTGGTAGGCTATAAATATTTCATACATTTTTATGGATTCTCTAGTATAACCTAAAGCCTAAGAGAAGTCCTATGATTTTGTCTTTGGAGTGAGACAAAGTCTCAACAGTCTATATACTTATTGCCTTTTGTTATCAGAATAAGCTGATGTCAAAATCCATCCTCACTGTCACAATTAATTTCCATTAATGTATGTTTTCTCGATTACAATAGAAATGAGAATTATAGAATAACTTATTATAAGACTAGATTAAATGAGCATAGGATTCAGGGCAATGACATCCACTTGTATTTCTCATTAAAGGTAATTTAGCTGTCAAAGAAGTTGCCGTTAGTTAAAAAATGAAGGTTTAGCAGACCCTAGTATATACAGGTCCCAGAAACCCAAAATACAACAGATATGGATAATTAATTCTGTAGTCTATCACTGAAATGTAGCACAAGGACAACAGACACAGTGCAGATGTGTGCATTAGGAAACAACTGGTATATTACTGAAAACAAGCAGTCCACATTTTGCAAGAAGAGGAAAATATTTGTCAAATTTCAGTATTAATTTTGTAAAGCCCATACTTCATTGGGGCCAATTAATTAGCTGAATGATGAGCACATGGATAATCAATACGTATTTAGTCCAGTGACCTGGGTGACAATAAAACTTCATAACTTGCACATTGTTTACTGCCCAAGACTGCAATATAGTATTTTTTAAAGAGAAATGAGCATAAAAAGATTGAAATGGTTAATCACAAACAAACAAAAAAAAGACATCTATAAACTTTCCCATTCATAGACTTCTATATATAGAAACCTCTTACTCATCTACAAGCCTGTACAATTTCCAGGTGTGATGTAAAAGTTGCATCACTCAGCTCACTTGGTGAACCCATATTTAAAACAAGTTTTTGCTTCCGAGAACTGTAAACATTCGACAATACTGACAAAAAATTTAAATACACTCAACACACACTTTATTAGAATGAAATCTACTGCACTGTATAGCCACTTGCTCAAACTCTGTATGATTAATTTAAGATAGAAAAATAACTAAATTTCAATTTTTTTCTCAAATACACAAGATAAAATCTGTTCTGTGGCATCTTTATTTAAAGTGTGCTGAAGAACCAGGCAGCCAACTTTCTTTTGCTTTACATAAAAATTGTGTTTTACAATCATTCCTACAGTTAAGTCATCACCTCACTCATAACCTCATTTGATCTCTAACTATTGAGCAGACTGGAACATCACAGAACCCTGAGATTCATTGTCAGTCTAAAGGGGCATAATATTATCTTGAAATCATGTTTTCCACTGAGGCTGGAGGTTTGGAAGTATTATTACCACCTATGGAAAGCAGAATATCTCACCATCACCTTCTTAGCTTCCTTTAAATCAGGTTTCTGTTGTCTTTGAGAGAGGGAAGAAAAGGCAGGAGAGAAAATGAGGCAATTCCCACCCTTTATCATAATTCTTTGTCAGCTAAGAATAGCTATATGGAAAGGACAGGCAAGACCTTCTCACTTTCTGAACATTAAAAAAACATCCATTTTTTATATTGCAAAGGGTGCAACAGCACACTGGAATACTGGATGTTCAACCAGCAGATACAAAACTGCACCAGCCTGCTCTCTCACAGTTGCAGTATCTGCCAGAGCTCAAGTCATGGGCATGCAGAGTCTAGTTTCCATAGAAGCGCTGTCTGCACAGCTGGTTTATTCAGTTCATGTTCAGGTATATATTTTGTTTTATTGAAAGATTTCGGCTATGCCGATCAAGTTTACTTGTACACATGGTTGCAGTGCCTCACTTAACCTCACAACTCTTGTTTTGCAGTAATACAAACAGAAATTGCTTACCTAAACTGGACTTATTCACGTCTTCTTATCTTTCATCTTTAGTGCTCCTGTCTGATCAATTAATATTATTAATTAGTGTCATTTTCTCCAGCCACTAGATACTTCTGCATACTTTAAGTCCAGGCAGGTAAACAAAGATGACAAGGTTGCAACTCAAACTGTGTGGAGATGTTAATCTGCTCTGTAATAATGGCAATTTCCTTAGCAACCACCTGTGGTACTGAAGGTTGTTGAACTGATAAGCTCCCTCTATTAACTTGTTATGTTAGCTTATATTAATTATTACTAAATATTACAAAACTATCTCAATGTTGGCTTATGAAGCAACACACCTCTACTCCCAAATGTGCAATATTTAAGTTCATTTCTTCAGATTGAGTGCATTTTGAGAATAACTCAAATGGAAAACACTGCATGCATCCTGACAGATATGCATTCACTGTTAAAACATGAGGGAATTTTTTTTGAAGTTAGAAATTTTATTTTGCTGTAGTTCTCATCAGTCATCAAAGATTAACCTGAAGGATTTGGAGGACCGGTTAGACAAAATACCCACCATTCTATTATTTATCCATTTTTTTTCCAATCAACAAAGCTGGACTGGGAGCTCAACAGCACAGTCAATCTCACAATAGTTTCAGTATTCTTATCCCACCCTAAAAATTTAGATATTATAGAAGTGGTAAAAATGAGAAATGGTTAATTGTTTTTGTGTTTTGAAGGTGTTGTCTAGAGTTGACTAGCTTCGCTTCAAAGATTGGTCAAAACCCAAATGTTTAGAAGTTGAGTTTACACGAACTGAAGCATGAAATAGCACACATCTTCCTAGCTGTAAGAAGAAATACTCTAGAAGATACATACTGAAGTAGAAAGTACAAACCAGCACTATGAGTTCTTAGAATAAAATTAGGTGCTATTTTTAAGACTGATTATATGGCTTATGAGTGAGGGTGTCTTGGGAAAATGGATGTGACCTCTTATTTGTCTTTGGAAGCTGCAGTTCTTTCTACACTGAGAAGCCAAAGGGCTAGAAGGCACTCCACCCATCATCCTTATGGTCTGGCATCTTTGCTACCTTCTGACTGCAGAGAGTGAGAATTACAAAAAGCAGGAATCTGGGCTGAGAGGAACCTGTGGTCTCCTCTAGTAGGCTGCTGGACTTGTTCTATCAGACCAATGCACGTGGGTCATGGACTACATAAGCCTGAAAGACCACCGCAACTTTGGAGACTGCACTATTTGTTCCTTCTGTAGGTCTTAGCTTGTTAAGTTGTTTATAATCCTGAGCATTCTTAATGCCTTGAATGGGATCATAACACTTAACAGCTCTGCCTTAGGACACTGACTCTAATTAAATCCATTTCCCAAATGCCCAGCTGGCTAAAATTTTGTCTCTGTTTAATATACCACCTCACCTTTGGCATTCTAGATAAGTGCTTTGCTGGATATATGGGTTAAAATTAAAACTTAATGATTTACAGTGTCTAAAAGATCAGGCTAGAATAGATACAAAGCTACTAGAGAGTGTCCAGAGGAGGGCCACGAAATTGGTGAAGAGTTTAGAAGAGAAACTGTACAAGGACTGGCTAAAGTCACTTGGTTTGTCCAGCCTGGAGAAGAGAAGACTAAGGGGCGACCTCATTGCGATCTACAGCTTCCTCACAAAAGGAAGAGGAGGGGCAGGTGCTGATCTCTTCTCTCTGGTGACCAATGATAGGACCCATGGGAATGGCAGGAAGATGTTCCAGGGGAGGTTTAGGTTGGATATTAGGAAAAGGTTCTTCACCCAGAGGGTGGTGGAGCACTGGAACAGGCTCCCCAGGGAGGTAGTCACGGTGCCAAGCCTGGCGATATTCAAGAAGCACTTGGACAACGCCCTCAGACACATGGTGTGAATTTTGGGGTTGTCCTTTGCAGGGACAGGAGTTGGACTCGATGATCCTTGTGGGTCCCTTCCAACTCAGGACATTCTATGATTCTGTGATTCTATGATCATCTGACTTAAAACGCTACAAAAATATGAACTGTTTAAGTTACTTTTTACCTGAAAGAAACACCTTCCTTCCTTATCTTCCCCATATGGAAAAGCAATTGAATTAGAGCAGCTTAAAGAAAGAAACAAAAAAAATTTAAAAATTCTCTAGAGTCATTAAAGGAGAAAACACCTATCATGTAATTCCTAGAAAGTTTTTTGGGGGATAAGGAGGAAGGTTAATATTACTTTCTGAGGTGAGTAAAGTACAACCCCAATAGCATTAGAGTTTATATTTATTTGTCCTGTAAGGTCACTGCTTTCTATTTTGTATGTCTTTTCATATAATGCTTCCTCCAAAATATCTGCATTTAATCCAATTAAATTAATCTGATATTAATCCATGTCCTGCTTAAATGTTTAACTACCTTGTTACCTTTTCCCTGGAAGAGAAAAAGCCTTAATAACAACATAAACAAACTATTAAAAAAAACCCCACAATGTGTTTAGAAAAAAAAATTTCTAGTGACAAAATATTTTTTTAGGTTGGCTATTGGTAATAGATTTAATTAATTCCTTATTAATATCTACATTTAAACTGCCTTAACTAATCGAACAAAATAACTGTGAACGTGTCTGTTCATTATCTTGAAGATTATGGTCAGAATGCTGCTGATGTCATTCATCTTCTAAACTCTAATACTATTTTTATGTACCTCTCAAATGCACCTTCATTTATGAGATGTCATTAATTCAGCTAACTGCAGCTGTACACTGATGTCAGACTTTATTGCTACTTGTCTCAGAAACAGTGAAATGCAACTGAATTATAAACAACTTGTATTAAAGAGAAGTTTTTTTCTAGCATCTTAAATTTTCTGAATGTTTTTTTAAGTCCCACCTCTGCATGCCAGCAGATGGGAATTTGGTTTTACAGCTCTCACCCTGCACAGAGCTCATTTGATCGTGCAAAAGCTGCACTGTAGTTCCAGCAATGATATGCTTATACTTTTGATGTGCCATATGCATGAGTCCAATGCTACCCTGTCCTCATCTGTCTTCACACTTTTGCAAAGGGATCCAAACCTCTTGCAAATATATGACAAACTTTCCTAATAGACTTAATAATAATTTCTAAATCTAGTGTGATATTGAACATGATCACACAGAGTATGTAAAATTACAAATACCAGAAATAAAAACAAAGTATTAGAACAAAAGAAAAAGAAACAACACTTTTCTGGGGGAAAAAAAAAAAAGAAAAAACCCCACATTTTATTTTGACTGTTCAGCCATTTCCGCAGCAAAAAACATTGCAGCAAGAGAGAAATAACTAAAATGGCAAAAGGAGTTAATAATCACAAAATAATGTAATCTGTATTTTCAACAAGAAATGTAATTTAGTAGTAGGTGACACAAAATGCCAATATTTAGGAAGTTGTTGCTCAACTTTGCATATTCTTCATATACTATATCATCTCCATCCTTAGCCACTTCATACAGCCTGCAAGATATTTACTGAGAAAATTTGTATTTATATACTGTGAAATACATTTTTTGTTATCAAATAAGCAGATAAAAACCACATCATAAAAAAAACCCAGACACAAAGCCCGTCTGCACAGTCTATCCCTATGCTGACTAATACACAAAATATATGACCAAAACAAGAACCAGTCATTACTTCCCTCTTCTGCCTTTATTCACAAACAAAGTCCCCTGTCCATGACCTTCTGGTACACCGGCATGTCACCAAGAACTTTGCATGTCATTTTGTCAGTCTGTCATGCTCACGTATCACAATATCAGAACCGAATGTTCTGCAAGGTTTGCTAAATTTGTTCATTTAAGATAGCCCCTTTTCTTTAACCACTAGATATTGATCTTACGTGATTACTAGATCTTGCATTTCTGGCTCCCTGTTAATATAAGCCTATTTGAATCTCATTCAACTTGTCTGCAAAGATACGTTTGTGTAGTAAAAAAAAGGGGGTCTAAAAACTGGACATGGTATTCCAGACATGGTCTAATGAATGGTGAGTTGAGAGCAATAATCACTTCCCTTGATCTACAGAGGATGTTGATAAAATGCAGAAAGTTGTTTGTCTTCATTGCTACCAAAATGCACAGCTGAGTTGGTTTGGTCTACTCTCCACCAGGTCCTTTCCAGGTGAACTGCCACCTAGCCAGTCAGTTTTTAGCACCAGAGATTCACAGTTTCCATTTTGACATTTGCATGCACACACAGACACACATAGTGCCTGCTAGAAAACTGCCCCAACAGTCTCTTGGTCAAAAAAAAATAAAATAGAAAAGAACCCTATATTTTATGGCCATAACTTAGGATACTTTTTAACTAATTCCTTAAGAGGAATATTTTTTTGAAATTATTACTGTATGACAATTTAATGACTGTATCACAAATCATATCTGGTGCTCTTTTCAAATTATAAAACAAATGAAAAAAAATTTTTTTATAAGAAAAAACACTTGTAGGAAGAGAACATTCCAACATTACATCCAAGGATCATAACTACTAGAGAAGGCTAATATTTATTTTACTGAAAACTAAAATGGGCCAGACACAGATACAACGGATACAATGGCAGACCAAGTGCAGTCCTATTGTCATCAATCTGATCAGACTGTACCTGAAGGTTGTATGTCAACATTTACAAAACTCTTAAGCAAGTCACTCTTTCTGGTTTCCCAAAATGCAAAACTATTTGTTGTTCAGACTTTTCTGCAGAAATTGCATTTTTGTTTGTGTTTTCCTTAAATGAGCAGTTTAGGGAACTATCAGAAATACAGAAATGTTGATAGTTCAGGATTCATTTTGATCTCAGTCCCTTCCTTGAAAGAGGGCACATGGGTGTTCCTTAGTCAGTACTCTTTTTTTTTTTAAGGATTCCTTGTATTCTGGTTCTTAATACTTTGTTGCTATTTCATTTTTGCTTTGGCTCACCCTAACAGCTGTGCTTACTTAATTCTTTGCTTTCAGAAAAGGAAACATGTGGCAAATAAACTGTAAATGGAAATACAATTAATACATTCATTTGTTACATCTAAAGGATTGCTGCTGAGTGCTGTTAAACTGCTGATGGATTAAGGATATATTATTACATCCTTACTCTTGTCTATTTTCAACCTTAGTCATTTTACCTGATAGGAAAAAGAAATTTGGTGCACCATGCAATCAATAGACAGGTAAAAGATTGATATATTCTTAAATATTGGACAACAAGATTTCTAGAAAGTAGGTTTTGCCAAGCAAATCTGATTTCATATTTTGATGGGATTACAAATTCATGTGATAAAGATGAAGAAAGTGGATGTGACATACTTGGATTTTGTAAAGGTCTTTGACTTAATGCGACATAGTATTTGGATTTAAGATTGTCACCACATAAACAATTAAGGAAATAATAATGAAGACTATCTTGAATAGTTGAATAAATCTCAACAGAATCTAAAAATTAGGCAGCAAAGTAGATAGAGGGCAAATGTAATATTTTTAGTGGGACTGGTGGACTAGAAAATACAAGTCAACATTTTTATTCAGGGGTCACAGTGTGAATGTAAATAGTCCTGCTGGTAAACTTTCTAGATAACATAGAGTAGTAAATCAACAAAGAATGTGTGAAGCAGGTTAAATATACAACTTCTTGTTGTTGTTGACTTGATGAATCAGACTGTCTAAAAAAGAGGTATTTTAGAGCAGCTAAATGGGAAATCTCAAAAAAAGAACACACTTCCAGATTTCTTGGTTGTCAAAAGAAAGAAATCCCTTATTTAGTGCTCTTTGGGAGGACAGGATATTTCAAAATGTCTAAAGCCAGATCTTGTATACACCTAAAGCTGGAATGCTACATAGACCTTACAGGAAGCATTTTCCCTTGGCCTTTAATATGAATAAGACCAATGTCCAAGTGCAAGGTCCTACACCTAGCTCTGGCCAACTTTGTTATCAATGCAGGCTGGGAAATGAAGGCATTGAAAGCAGCTCTGCGGAGAAGGGCTTGGGGGTACTGGTGGATGAAAAGCTGGATAGGAGTTGGCAATGTGCACTCGCAGCCCGGAAAGTCAATCGTACTATAGGCTGCATCAAAAGTAGCGTGGCCAGCAGGTCAAGGGAGGTGATTCTGCCTCTCTACTTTGCTCTGATGAGATGTCAACTGGAGTACTGCATCCAGCTCTGGAGTCCTCAGCACAGGAAAGACATGGACTTGTTGGAGTAGGTCCAGAGGAGGGCCACAAAAGTTATCAGAGGCGTGGAACACCTTTCCTATGAAAAAAGGCTGAAAGAGTTGAGGTTGTTCAGCCTGGAGAAGACTCCAGGAAGACCTTATTGTGTCCTTTCAGTATTTAAAGGAGGCTTATAAGAAGCATGGGGACAAACTTTTTAGCAGGTCCTATTGTGTGTTGGACAAGGGGTAATGGTTTTAAAATAAAAGAGGGTAGATTCAGTCTAGATATAAGAAAGAATTATTTTATGATGAGGGTGATGAAATACTGGGACAGTTGCCCAGAGAGGTGGTAGATGCCCCATCCTTGGAAACATTCATAGTCAGCTTGGACAGGACTCTGAGCAACATGATGTAGTTGAAGATGTCCCTGCTCATTGCAGGAGGGGTTGGACTAGATGACCTTTAAAGTTCCCTTCTAACCCAAACTATTCTATGATTCTATGAATGTTGAAGACTTCACTGTATTTATTCCATACAGAAATGAATTTTATATATAGAAGGGAATAAACAAATTAATGTTTGTTTATTTTGATTGAGGCATTTTCTTTTCCTCCTTCCAACTGGAGACACCCATACAATAATGGAAGTTTATTAAATCAGTTTTACCAAAATCTGGCAGATGTGGCATTTAAGTAAAAATGCAACAGGGAGTAGTCATCACCTACTGAATGCAGATTAGAGGAAATCATCTCCCAGTGGATGTTATAACTCTGAATGTTATAACAAAGAGAAAATTGCGTTGTTCAGCCCTCCCAGAGATATCAGCACTGATGCTGGCAAACAAGGAGAGATGTTGACAAAAGCCTTTCCCCAGATGGTATAAATTTACAGAAGGTTGAGTTATTTTTGGAGAGTTCCCAAACACATTGCTTAGGCATATTGTGACTTGTCAAATGCATACCTTATTTCTTCTCTATCTTCCCATGGTGTTCAACGCAGCAGATGACTGCATTGGAAGAAAAAAGCAGAGTTCATTAAATAATGCTTGTTGGTCTGTTTCAGCGGAGAAATCATACTGAGAGTTACAATTAGGACCAGTATTCTGGCCCTAAAAATGAATGACTCAAGAACTTAGTCTCTCATTAGGTTAAATATTAACATCTCTGCAGTTAGCAGCAAATTGCCCAGATTTAATTCTTGATCTGAGTTAGAGATTGTCCATTGCTTCTGCAGTTAATCTTTACACATGCTTATTTCCCTATCAAAGTTTTAAATGCTGTACTTTCCTGATTATAAATATAGTATTTTTTATATAGCACTGTGGATTTTGAGATTGGAATCTGGCTTTTCTACTGCTTTATGGGTTTTTGGAAAGAGATACTCTATATTACATAAAATGTTTGGAAGAAAAAGACCTTCATAGTATATGTTACAAAAAAAATTAAAAATGCAATAAAAATTAGTTTCCCAGGAAAATTAGGCAGTACTCATCTTTATTTTCCAAAAGGTCAATTCTTTTTTTGGATGCAGAAGTGTCTAGTTTCATGGTATGTAAGGTGGTTGATAGCTGAGGAAGATTAAGAAGGGGAAAGAACAGAACATGACAAAAAAATCTGTGTACCTGATCAACAGTGTAGTTATTTTATTGATCTTGTTCTGAATAAATGGGGCATGTCACATATAATTTACAGAACCACTTTAGGCTGGAAATTATTTTCCTCCCATGTAAATTGTCACTGACTCTATAAGGAGTGAAAGTATCAGTATCAATAGTATTTAATCTTATTTTATCTAACTTAATCTACACTGAGTTCTATGTCAGTTAGACCAGGGTTTTTTGTGTTCTGCAGGTTTTGATTTTAAAAGAGTAGGCAGGCAAAATCCTCGTTTTTTGTGTCAAAGGAAGAAAAAAAGAAACTAGAAATTCTAATATTAAATGATCAATGCCTGCCTGATTTTTATTTATTCAAAGAATAACCGACAATATTTAAATACACAAATTACATGAAAAAAAGACATAATACTCTGTTAAACACTTAGCAACTTTATTAATAGTGCTAGATGAAGGATTAGCATCTTGAAGATAAAGGGTATAATATGCCAGTTGCAAAAGAGACAAACAAAATAGAAATGCAAAAAGGACAAGGAAGAGATTCAGAACTAACTAATATTACAGAAAATGTTCCCAATTTCATTATAGTTGGTCTTAAAGAGATACTTCCAAATAAATATTCTCCAAACTTTCTCTTTTTTCCAGTTCTATAAGACATTTAAATATAAATGGTTAAATTATGCAAAGAAATGTGTTTGTATTTGTACTGAACTTCTTTGACATGCACGCCTGAGAGTTTATTTTCTTATTTTAAAATAAAGAAATATGAAGTGGAAAAGGAAAATCAGTTCTGTCTGTACAAAACTCACAATATACACTTAGCTGTGATACATGTGCAACAGTTGCTGATGCCTTGAAACATGAACTAAAATGCATCTGTAAAATATCATTTGCACTTTCTTCTTCCAATGAATAAATGACACATTTGTTCCATAGCTTGAACTAATTTTTTTTTAGAATGGCAAGAAGAAAGCACACTGAGAAAGTGGTTAAATAAGTAAGGTTGAATAAAGAGGTCTATTTTTAAAGCTTATCTAATAAAAGCAGGTTTGGAATAGTAAGTAATCGACAAGGAATAATTCTCTGTGTCAATATAAAAAAATGCTAACATATAAAAAATAAAAAGATGAGATATAAAGTTAATCCATGACTTAAAGGTATTTAAGGTAGGCACATCAGTTTGTTACACATTACATTTGTAGAAGTATAAAGCCTTACATTGCAAACATTTTCCCATAATGCTTATAGCCTTAT
>WEKW01006860.1:0-15836 GCA_013389905.1 Sula dactylatra
TTTACCTGTGCTAGCAAGCTAGCCAGGATGCCAGATCATCTCCCTGATGTGAACATCAGTGAAAACACTGCTTGTTTTTTCTTGACAGGCCATCTTTCGATATATTTTTAAAACAAAAGTTCATGATTTATCAACACTACAGGCATTGTGAAAGGTTCCTGTTTCTTATTGTGTGTGAGTAAGTTTTTAACTGCTAGTTCTTGTACTCTGAGCCGTGTCTTCATCAGAATCCCTGCTGGCCTATCATATTATGGATATACATTTAATTTGCCAGAATTTCTATTTTCCTTACTTGGACATAGTTTCCACTTTGAGGAACATTTTGCATCCAGTAACTGAATTGACTGTTGTTTAAAACTGCCAGGCTTTGGGGAGGGGAGGCAAAGGAAGGGAAAGGGAAGGGGAAAGGGAAGGGGAAGGTTTTAGGTGTGACTGTATGTGTTCTTGTAAGTATGTATGTGTGTATGCTTATATAAATTTTACTCAACACAGAAAAAATTTATAACTGCCTCTAGTACCTTGTCCTCCAGTACCTTGTGCCAATGCTGTCAACAAGCATGCAGATTTTCTTTAAAGCTTTTTTAGTAGTTTTTCTCCATTTTTCTTTATGAAAATTAAAATCTGACAAGGTTGATGCAATAAGATTTTTTTCTCTGACTTGGCAAATATCTTGTGTGCACATTTATAGATCAGTTTTGTGATAGTTTCATTTTAAACTGTCTGGTCCCCTTGTCAGGGCTACAACTATAGCTTTTTCTCCTGTTTTCTGGCTCACTGTTTTGAAGAACCATTTACAGTCTCTGAAAAAAACTACTGTTGCATCACACCCTGCTAAGATACAATTTCTGCAGGAATAAAGTCCTTATTTGCTTGTGTCTTCTGTGCATGCAGCCTGTCCCATCTCCCTTAGCATTTCATCCTTGCATCTCTAGTTTAAGTCATACTCTTGTATGTCTTACAAAGACACGAAGTGCTTATTAGGAGTTGTCATCCCTAACTACTTAACAGAAAATAGACTGAACAAGGGAGATAAAGAAAGTGCTGTCTTAAAAGGTTCCTAAATCTAGTCTATAGAGCAATGATGTTGGAAGTGAAGACCTGTGTTCAGTTCTCTATTTCCAGAACCAGGGTTTGAATATTCATCTCGGACGTTTCTGATGAGTGCTGTGCTCTGCTACTCAGTTTAAAAGGCATCACTTCTTTTTCATCCCGTACCAGCCCTTTGTGTGTAGTAGGTATGCTCTAGACATTCAGAGCTGAGCAGTCCTTGTGGGAAATACAGGTGTGAAAACTCAAGGCTTGGATTGCACATAGACGGGAACTCAGGCTGTAGCAGGATTAGTGCTTATCTATGTTTTATACCTACAGATATANCAAAAAGAGATTGTCAGCGTAAGCCTGATGTCACAAGGCTTGAAGTGGAGTTTCAGACATTCAGCAGTTGCGCCCACCTTTGCTGTCACCTAAAGGAAAAGCTAGGCTAACTCTACTAATGCACCCAAATCTGATGGCATTGCTAAATGTCAGTTAATTTTTTTGAGGAGGCAGAAGCTTTTAGGTTTCTGTTTTCTGCACTTGCATTATTTGGTTCTACAAACTTACAGTGTGACCTTTTTTTCAAAAGGATATTCTGAATTTAAGAAAACCTTTTGTGAGAACATATTCCAAAGGAGAGCTATTTTTAAACAAGATGACATAGACCCAGCATACCACCCACTGAACAGCACTTGCCCAGGAAATGTGGGATATTTCTGTAGAGATATGAATTATAATAAAATATTAAATTTCACTTCTTTGTATTTTCTTTGAAAAGCAGTATTAGTTCTGGTGTGACAATCCATGAATAAACAGATTTGAACAGCTTTTCTTTGAGATGCTGTTAGTTTTTCAGTCTTCAAGTTTTATCAGCCAAAAATGTGTTCCCTCTAAGCATGCATGATACTTGTCCTGCTGTACTGTGGCAGGGTGTTGTGGGTTATATTTTGACCATGCCATTGTATTTCTAGTTTCAATTTCTTTTGTTCTCTTTCTGTCCAGATGGTGATAGAGTTGTCCTCAGCAACACATATAAAGACTAAAAGGAGAATGCCTGTCTGGAAAATACAAAAAATGTATATTCTTTTCATGCTGAGAAAGTTTCAGTTTGGGATTGGCCTAAGATTGTTTTGTAGTCCTCAACCACTGTTGTTACCAGGAGTAAGACATTTTCTTTGGGTGTGACAGTACTTCCACGAAACTAGCAATTAAACAAGATCTTCAGTACCTGTGACAGAAATTCTTTGAGATACACAATACTATTGATAGAGGAATCTAATTATTATGATTGCAATATCTTACATTGTTTAGTTTGTGCGATATGAAAAATGTGGAAAACTGTGGTAGAAAACTGTTATTTTCCATATGTTGATTTCAAGGCTTTCAGAACTCCCTCCCAATCTAGTAACAGTCCATCAGATTGCAAATTCAGTTCTAGTCATAAAAATTAATAAAATGGGTGGCTTGTCAGTTTTATTTGATTAGAGATTGGAAAAGTGAGGGGCTTTTAATAGGAAAAGTGGCTTTTCACTCTGACATGGAATTTATTTCTATCACTATTATTTTATCTTTACAGGTCAGATGATTCTTTTCTTTCTAGTGGCAAATGCTATTATTATTCTGTAGTTACCATAATATTTATAATAGCATGTAAGTATGTTTGAAATGGAAGACTAGATGCATGTCCCTGTGTATAAAGATTATAAATATTTATAAATAAATGTAAATAATTACTACAGAATATTTATTCTGTAAGAATTCTATTGATATTCTGTATGCATTCCATGGGCTGCCAAGTTTCCTGAGTCATGCCACACGGTGGCCTAAATGTTAGATTGTAGATAATTTGTATTAAGATACAGTAAAAGGCACAATAGCCTCCTGTGCTTTTCTGTAGGAATCCAGAGCCATTCACTGCGCACTTCCTGGCAGGCAGCGATCTTGAGTTTCGTGTGCTGCCGCAAGCTGGAGAACTTCTTCCAGTAGGCACTGTGGGAACCCATATAACAGTGGGATTCAAGCCAAGGATGTACGGCAAGAAGCATACAGCAACACTTGTAGTTCAGGTAAGCCTTCCTAAGTGCCATACGCAAATATAGCTTCAGGAGTGGAAGGAAAAAAAGAAATCCTATAAAAAAAGCAGCACTGAAACACACAAATGCATGCACTGTGATTATTTTACTACACTTCACGAAGGACAGGAACAAACTAAATTTTGAAAATTAACTCATGACAAGCTGGGAAAACATTGTATTTTAATAGCTACGTTATCCCTTTGCCATCATCATCAGATACTTATCTTGATACGTTTGCCCCAACTCCATAGACAACATGACAGGATGACTTTTCACAGAAAGTCAAAATAATCATGTTAAGAACTGGTGGAGAATATATGATTAATTGAATATATGAGACCTAGGTTATTGATTTTACTTGTATTATACCTCCTAGGATCAAAGGCACTAGAAGCTAGATACTAAACTGTAGAAGGCAGAATTTCAGAACATAAAGCCAGGAATAACTTTTTTAAAACAGGCTTCAAGATAAACAAAAAGATTTCATAGCCAAGTAGCTTGTGTAAGTCTGAAGGTCAGAAAACATTTGAAGACATATATTCCTTCAGTAATAAAAATGTTATTTTTAAGGTTTAAGTCATTCTTTATAAGGAAACTGTGGAAAACATACAGTAGCAGCAATCACCCCAAACTTTACACAAATCATTGTTTGCACTTTAAATCTATTCACTGCATGCTGGCAATGTTTTCAGGCTACTTTATTAGAGGTGAAACAGCAATACTGGTTTAAAAAATGAGATGGTCAAAACAAAGTTGATAAAAAGATGCATAGCAAATAAGTATAGTGTTTTATCTCTCTGAGTGATAACTTGTACAACAGTGAATAAGAAATTCAAATCCTGGAAAAATAAGAAGGCCCTTTAATCCCTCCTACTTGTTCTCTTTTACAGTATTAGACATTTGATTCATTTTGTCTTTTTACATAAACAGCAGTGATGCTTATTGCTCTTCCATTGGAAAAAAAAAAATAACTGACTGGATTTATTCTGTGTTCTTTTATATTTACATAATGCTATATGACACATCTACAGAGCTCAGAAACTTCTAATGTAGTTCTGGAACTAAACTCCTGTTTTAAGGCATGACACATATAAATGTGCTAGCCACGTTTGTCTTTGGCTTAACTTTCACCACTAACAAAGAGCTTTAACATAATGAATTTGTCTGGAATGGGCTAAACACAATGGTCAAAGATTGTTAGCTTTCTAAGAACTTCGTCGGTAATCCAAAATATCCTTTTAGGAATTTATCAGTACAGATGGGCTTTGAGTAATTGGATTTTTAACCTACATCTACTCACACCTCAGTCTCTGGTAATGATCCAGGCAGACAGCTCTTTGCATCTCCACCTGTGGTACCATGTATGTTTGTGGGAAGTCACTCGTACACATTACATATACATATCGGATCATATCTTGTCCTATCTATTCCTGCATGTCAAAAATACGTTGAAGAACCTCTCTTGCACGTATCCTTTCTAGCCAATATACTGGCTGAGACTTTGGGCTATTTTTAGAAACACTGATGAAGTTTCTTTTCTTTTACAGTGTTGCCTCTCTTCTGATGCTGCTGTAGTAGAGGGCTACAGCAATCTTGCTTTAAAATTTGTTTAGTTGCCCTGCTGAGAACCCAATCCTGAGGAGCTAATTTGCATTCAGAGATTATAATTTGTCTTTACCAGAATTTAGTGTCTACATTTTATTAACTGAATATGTATATATATAATTGAAATAATGTAGCATCATTTATATTTTCTTCACACAAATCAGGTACTTCATTGGGTATTTTGCAGATTCTTTAAGACTTTAATATTCATGAATACTTACAGTAGATTTTATTAATAGCAGAAAACCTTAATTACTTTGCTGAAGCAATTAAATGTTCTTTAACCATCATTAAAACTTCTGTTCTCGGTCAACTACATATCAAAATATTTGTAGTTAGACATTTATTTGAATAGCTGTTATAAATCTCAATTTTGTAAAAATGGCACAGAAAATACTTTAAAAAATTCTTTAGATCAAAGAATATAATAAAAAGCCAGTAAAGAAAATAATCATGCTTGTTTCTGTAGCTGTGAAAGAGAACATCACAATCTAGTTGAGCTACAAGTAAGAAACAGTGACATGGTGCATGAAGAGCATTTTTAAATAGGTACTATTGCATAATCAAACTTCCACATTTATAACAGCTTTCATAAACAGCACAGTTCTAACTGAAAAATATGTGTTGCCACTAATGATAAATTAGTGAAGAGAGCATGCTTCTTAGACAAGCCATAAAATGCCGTGAGGAAAAAAAAGGACTTCCTCAGCTGCACTGACATCTCAGAGCTAGGCTGTGACGTGCTGGTAAAGCTGTACAGAAAACCAACAGAGCTTAGAGACAGCACGATGCAGCTGGAGCGGGAGGATGCTCTGCAAAGGTTTCCTGGGCAAGAATTGCTGCCAGGCACAAGGCGGAGCAGCCAGGAGGCTGGCAAATCCTTGGAAAAAGGCGTATTCAAGTTGGCATACAGTTAATTTGCTTGCATTGTGCTGAATTCAGCTAGAGACCAGTGCAATTACTTTGTAATTCATGGGTGAGACTTTGGAGATATTGTAAAGCAGAAGGCACACAAAATAAGTCTTAAATGATAAAATAGACATCAGAGTAAACCAGATTGCAGGTAACATTATCAAGCCCTCCAGAAGTCAGGCTTGTGCACCTTTATTACTGAATAATCACTAACTTAACCTATGGAAGATAGCGTATCAAAACCATTTGTCATGCTGTTCTGGAAATAAATGATGCAATGTGCAAGCCACAGTATTTGGGTGTGGCTTCTCTAAGCTTGTCTATGCAAACTTGCATATCTTAACAGAAAATGGTACTGTTACAAATTCAGTAGCTTGGTGGAAATACGTTCTGCATTGTTCTTGGTAGATTTGTTAATTACCATAGCTTAATGTTATTCTAAACTGTATCTCAAACAGAATGAGCAAGGAAATATGTAGCAAATAGGATAATTGAAATAGTTTCACATTAAATAGGACATTACCTGCGTCCCTTGCCACTGGTTGATGTTGACCTGAGTTTTATGATTAAAAGAAGAGATCCAGAAAGTTCATTACAGGCAGTGAATGTAGCACACCCTATCATCAGCATCACTGGATTTTGAGTGCAGAATCAATTATCAAAATATTTGATTCACAAGCATGGGGAAAGGCTACTTTGCTTATTGGGACTATGATTCTCACAATGCCAAAAGATGATAACAATATGGGAACCACTGCTGTATGAGGGTATTCAAACCATTGCCAGTCCTGAAGGAATGGTTGATCTTGACTGTATTACATCTGAGCAATGCTGTGAAACATCCAATATTTGAACTGCCGAAGTTAATTAAACCACCTATAGTTCTATCTGGAAATGTTCCTCTAAGCTAAGAAAATTATTGTTAGCCATCTTCTTCATTAGAAGTTGCTCAGAGCCTGGCTGGGCATTGGTCTGCTTGTGGGAGGTGGTGAGTGACTGCCTTTGCATCACCTGATTTTTGTTGGTTTTGTGGTGGGTTTTTTTTTTTCCCCCCTTTCCCTCATTTATTAAACTGTCTTTTTCTTGGTCCGTGAGTTTTCTTGCCTTTGCTCTTCCCTTCCAGTGTTCACATAAAGTTTTGGTTTAATTTCATTCTGTATACACTGATCATAATCAGTCATTTTTTTGCTTGTCACCACTGCAGTATAAATTAAGAGTCAAGGAATATTGGATGCACTATCTGTAATTTCCTGTGTTTTAAGATATTTGGAAGTCTTGCAAATTTTATTTGGACTTTCCTGGGTTAGCACTGTTTGGAAGGTAATTGGAATACCATATATCTTAAAATTCCTGATACTTGCTCCCAACATTTAACGCCCTCCTAACGTAGATTTCTATGGCAATTAATTAGCATGTAACTCAGTAACACTGCCAGCCTATAGTGAATATATGTGGATAATCTGTGTTCTGCAAATTAATCCTATGAATCATGAGCCATCTGTACGAATGGATTGAATACCAAAACCCATACTTTTATATAAATTATTTGGTGACTGTTACCAAGATTTCATGAATTCATGAAAATTACTCAGTCAGCCATAAAGATGGTTAAATAACTTACCTGAATAACTTAGGATATTTAGTAAAAAGTGGCAGCATGCATTTCATTTTTGCATTCTTCAACATATTATTCAGAAAGATTTAGCTCTGCAGATGGCCATTACTGCAACCAGGTGAGCCAAATTATTTCTCTCTTCACACTTCAATGAGGTTATAGTCATCAGGAATTCTGAGGGTTTGATAACAGGAAATCATTCATTTCTACAAGAAATCCTCCCTTAGACTGTCAATGATATTCAGACTGTGGTCTGGTTTTTCTTCTTAAATTGCATGTGAAATAGGCCTAGAGATGCATTGCAGGGAGCCTGGGATTCTTAAATACCTATGTTTACATTAGATATATCGTCTTAACAGAGACTCACTTTTATATTTCTGTTCTATCAGATTGTGTAGATTGTAGTAGATTCAGTACCTTCACCTTTAGACTTTGTTACTACCAGTGCTTGTATTAGAATTGTTCCAAATTTGATGTAATAAACTTCACTGCCTCAAGCATAGGAAGAGGAAGCGTTCCTCTGATTTGGGAAATTTTGACCCACTTCTTAGGAAAATAATTACAAGCTTGTAAATCAAATATTCCATCAAAATTATATGGTCATATATAGATGACCTTTCTTCATCACCACTTTAAAAAAGTCTGAAACGTGACCCATCTTTTCCTCTGCTGGAACATGTCTGACCCAGAAACCCAAACCAGCAGCTTCGAGCCACTTGCACGGATTCTGAACTTGGTAGACTTGCTCTTGCTGCAGTTTTCATATTAGTTAGCATAGCTGTTGTAGTTAAGCTGTACAGCTTTATCCTGAAGAAAATACTTATGGCTTTAGCAGCTTTTGAAAGCCTAATATTTTGCCCTTGGAAATTAAACATTCTAGTAAAGTAGACATTTGTGGCTGTCTAAGGTCTTCTGAAAATGACTGAATATTAGATTGTCTTGAAAACTACAGAACTGTAGGTGGTTCTAGGGCTAAACAAAGCATTAACCCAAATTATGTTGACAGTTACAGTAACTCTTTTCCATTCATGTAAAACTGTTTCCCCTTTAGCAGAAAATGCTGATCTAAAACAACAGTCGTTCTTTCAGTAAATGCACATTTCATAAATGCACAAATTCTTCACAATGATTGTCCCCAACTGCCTTGGATGATAGCACATGATTTACAATAGATGGACTACCATAGTTCAAGATGATAAATTAGTGTGGGGGTTTTGGTTCTTTTTTTTTGTTTTCTTCTAGCTTGATGGATCCTATCTAAAAGGTTCATGTCATAATGCCCACAACATTTTCCCCATTGAACCCAATGAGTTTCCATCAGGGAAAGAGCAATCTCTCCTGCCACAGAACCACACCTGAGGCAGGCTATAGCAGCAACAGAATAGGCAGCTTTTTTCACCAAGTCAAGCCACAAATTTTTTTTCACAGAACATACAATCTAGGATATTTGTATAGCAAACAGAAAATTAGCAAAAGCTTATTACTACCCAGAAGGCTGTATCAGTTATTTGATGCTGATGATAAATGAAGTGGAGAGGTGGCATAGCCCGTCACTTTTGCTTAAATCCCACTTCAAGCAATTAAGATCACTATAGACAGTAAATTTACAATATGTGTGGATTTCATGAACAGAAATGATTTTTATTAACTTGATACTCAGTTTAAATCATTAGCTGAAACACCTATCAAATCTTTTCTCTGACCTTGATGCGATCAATGAGACTTGCACACAGTGAATATGAGCCTGAGGTTAAATTTTCTTTAAACTCAATTGTTCATCTGGCATACTGAAGAAAGATAAAGCATTTCATCTTGTACTGAAGTTAATAAAACAACTAACTCTGGAGAGCGATTTACTTTTCTTAAATGATAACTATATCTTTGGACATAAGATGCTGATGTTGGTCCATGTCACACCTGCTTTTGCTGGATTTTATCTTTATAGGCAGTGGAGTTACTAGATCGTCTCACAATATTAAATAAGGTTGAGAATTAAGATGAGTTAATCTGCCTGTTTTACACAGGAATAATATTCAATTTAAATTAGATTTTGATTTTAGCAGAATAGTAATGAAAGTTTAAAAAATTATGCATGCATGGTGAAATATCTATTAAGATCTTACGCTTACTAATCTTATCTGAATAAGGCAATTCATTCAGAAGACTATGTAAAATCAGTACTGCCAGTTTTAAAGTAGAGGTTTTAAAAAAAGTTTCCTTTAAAATACACAGCAAAAAAAGTCACCTATTCCTTCAACACAGAACATTATATAATCACTTACCAAAATACTGGTTAAAACCAGTTGTCTTAACATGAAGTACCACAATTAGAGATTCATATGGTGATGACATTTAAGAGCTGTAAGTGTATGCAGTTTAATGGAACTTCTTCCTGTTAAATAGCTGCAACAGGAATGCAAAACTGCTTGCAATGGTATCCCTTAAATATACCTTAGCAATGACAGGGTAACAATTAGAACAATAGGAAGGAGAATATGAAAGATAACAAAGGTAAACATCACCAATTCAAACTTTTTCAGTGGCAAATATAAAATCGATAGTTAACAAAACTTAATAAAGTCAGAGAGCCACTTTAATATCCTTTCTATTCTCTTCTGTATGTTGTTATAAGTATGGGATGACTGTAGAGAAAGTTCGAGATGGAGAAGGTTGAGTGCTTTTCTCTGTGGCCTTTGCAGTGCTTTACCTAGACCATAATTAATTGACAGAATGCAATAAATACCTAGACAAATATACACACTATGCTCTGGAGATAGTTGATGGCATTTAAGCTGTGTGAAAATTTGTTGCGATTTGTATGGATACTGTTGCTCCTCTCTGTAGGATAAATCTGCTTGGCGTATGGACATGCCCAGCAGAAAAGCAGAAGCAGACCTCTCAAACTGGAACGAGCAAATGGACCGCAAAGCCAGTCATGTTGGAAGTCAGACTGTTAACTAAGTGCTTGAGAGAAAAACTTTTGAGCTTTGAGGTTGACTCTTGCACTGATTTCTAGATTGAGTTGAGAGTATACTCAGCCTTTCTGACCTTTTGTTTCCTTGGATGAAAAATGACGCTGGTGTCGGATGTAATGGTTATATCTACAAATGATTGTTCTAACAATTAAGTTAGCTTTAAATGGGAGATGAATTACATAATCACAACTGTTGTTGGAATGATAAATCTTTATGGCTTGGAGCAGGAGAGAAAGGTGATCCTACAAGCCATGTCTCTCTAGTTCAACGCAGCATGATGCAAAAGCCTAGCACTAACAAACCTGAGCTAGAACCGCAAGCAGCATGGCTGTGTGATTGGAGGGCTGTGCCAAATGTGGAAAGGCTGATCTTGGGAATTTGGAAATATCACTTAAATAACGTGACATCACTGCTTTGAGGCTGCAAAGTCATAGTCTGGTGTGTTCTGTGTACTGTGTACTTTGTACGTATATACTATACACATCCACTATGTTCTATGTTCTGTATAAAAAAAATTTCACTTGTATGAATATATTTTAACAGACCTACATTATGCCATATTTTTTATTCAGTGTTGCCACCAAGTTTTGCCTTGGAATTAAAAAAAACCCCAAACTTGAAACCTGGGTTTTTTAATCTCAGAGTGCGAAGGAATAGATGGGATAAACCCCTAAATAGATGCCTAAGGTGGGCGCGCAATGCTCTGTCTTTCTTTTGCATAGTACTAAGCTGGACATAATGACACATCATTTGAAATCTTTGGGTTTTGTAATTTTTCTGATGTTTGCTTGTGTTTTTTTAAAAGAAAAAGGAGAATAAAAAGCTAAAGACTCATGAATAGATCTTTTCCTAGATGTAATGACAGGAAAATGATAAAAAATTGGAATAAAAACCTGCTTTCAAGAATTAAAGTGATACATTTTGAAAGAAAAATTACTGAAAGATCTGCAATAGTTACACATGGGTTTTTAGAAACCAAAATTCTGCTTCAAGACACAAATGAAACATGGGAGATAGACAGCACTATAGCCTTGATATGCATAGGAACGAATCGATGATGTGTAGTAAGAATAAGAAACACATACTCAGTAAGAATCAAGTACTCAAGCATTACAAGACATGACATAGAAACATATGCTCCATTCCTAGAGACCAGTTATAAACAGATAGCAAATGAAGAGTGTCATTTTCAATCCATATAAATATTCTTCAAACTAGAGATTTCAACATGAAGCTGCAATTCTCTTGTGCATACTCAGAGTCCTTTTCTCTTAGTTTTATTCATTATTTTAATGCAAAAAATCCACTGTTTGATAATGCCGTTATTACCAATACCAGAGCTGCAATTAAATCCTAGGGTGTAAACCTGAGGCATTTATATTGTACTATGGCATAATTACCTTTGAACAACGTACAGAACTATGGGATTTACTAAACAAAAAAAGGAATTTTCAATCAGCTAGGAAGCTAAATTGCTCATCTTTGTTATGCCTGGTCCTGAATTCATAACATTAAATGTGATTTCTGGTTTCTGTGTTCCTGGAGTGTAAGTCTCATTCTGTGTTATTCCAGTACCTTACATGGAAAAGGATAAATATTTTTTGAAATCAATGTAGCATGGTAAATCGCTGTCGAAAGGCTTCAAGGTATTTGGTCACTGATTGTTTTTTATTTCTATGACTCTGTTCCTTTTTTGCAGACACAATCAATGCAGTGGATGTATGAAATCAATGGACTGCCTCCACAGACAGTACCACCTACAACGCAAGCAAAAGTCATTTCTACTAGCAGTTACATAAGATCAGCCACAGTTCGACAGCGCAATTTTTTACGTGAAAATCTGAAACTTACAACCACTGGAGCATCCTCACCAATCAAGGGGGCACCTTTGGTCCTGAGGGCAAAATCAAGAAAGTTCTGATCAGTTATTTTTTTGGTGGGGGAGGATGTGAGGTAGAAACCTTTGTCAAATAAATTCTGCAGATAAAAAGAGGATACGTTTTTTGATTTTTTTTTTTTTTTGAAGCAGATATGATATTGTCATGGTTTAGCCCCAGTCAGTAACTAAGCACCTCACAGCCACTTGCTCAATCCCCCCACCCCTGTGGGATGGGGGAGAGAATCAAAAGGGCCAATGTAAGAAAAATAATGGGTTGAGATAAGAACAGCGTAATAATTAAAATAAAACAGCAACAACAATAATAATAATATAATGAAAAGGAACATAATGAGAGAGAGAGAGGTGAAACCTCAGGAGAAAGGAAAAAAAAAACCAACCAAACCACAACAGCTGCAACCGCTCACCACCCGCTGACTGACACCGCCAGTCCCCGAGTCACGACCGCTGCCTCCCTTGGCCAACTCCCCCCAGTTAATATACTGGACATGATGTCACATGATATGGAATACCCTTTGGCCAATTCAGATCAGCTCTCTTGGATGTGTCCCCTCCCCTCCCGGCTTCTTGTGCACCCGGCAGAGCATGGGAAGCTGCAAAAGTCCTTGACTAGTGTAAGCGCTACCCAGCAACAACTAAAACATCAGTGTGTTATCACATTATTTTCATACTTAAGTCCAAAATTCAGCACTACACCAGCTACAGAGAAGAAAATTAACTATCCCAGCTAAAATAATGACAGATACGCATTGATTTTATGCTTTATATGGAAGAATCAGAATGCCTGAATTCTAATACTCTTATTTTTCTCTGAGGGACTTTAGATGCTTACCTAACAGTTTATGTATATCATACAGATCTCAGCAATTTCTAATGAGAAAAATGTTTGACTTGAAAAAAATATAATTGAAAATTGATGAATTCCAACTAATGCTTTGCTTTCTGAGGGCTACTAGTTTGGTAAGACTTTAACAGGCAGCCTTAATGAACATTCTGTGTGATGTTCAAAATATTACACCCAGGTAAACCAAGCAAGCAAACCAATCCCTGATCTCTTTCACAATAAAATGCTTTCCTAAAGTTTGTAGTTTTATGCTAAGGTGAGACATGTTTACATTTCATATGTCCAGAACTTGAATACCTTTCAGATTCTTTTGCTTTGGCAAATTTCGTTACTTATGACTTCTTTGCATTGTCTAAAATAAGGATCCTGATTTATTCATCCCATAACACTTCAAAATTTTGGATAATTGTTCATAACAGAATGAAAATAGAATGTCCTCCCTCAGCACTTTTACGTTAAGTAAATATTAGAGAGTGCTTTAAAGTATTGAAATATCAAAGGCTACGAAAAGTCAGTGAGGAGTGGAGCCAGATTTCACATTTTTTTCTAAAATAAACAAACCAGAGGTGCCATTCATATTGTACTTCCATTTCCATTTTTCCCATCCACAGGTGACTTTAGATGGGTATTCAAGCTTTCTGTGTTCTTGATGTAACGTGGAAAATCAGATCTATGCAGACATGCTTTCTAAGATCACTGGGTAGGTAACCCCTGCCTTCTTTCTTCATTGAGTTTTGTTTTCGTGATTTTACTAATAGAATGTAAATTGTATTTGTGCCTTCATTTTGATAGTGGAATGTACTTGAACAAAAAAAATGGCTTGGCACAGATTAAGTGCTTTCCTGGCACAAATACAGAATGAGCATCATTGCTCAGGAATGGGGAGCCTGAGAACAACCTATGTAGGTCAGTGTAAATGAGCACCAATAAAACCATTTTACCGCAGTGTGTTTGAGGATTTTGTTTATGCCACACATTTGAGAGAAGCTATTACAGAAAATATTGGGAACATATAAAACAGCAATGGCACGATTAAATATCTCCTTTTAAATGCAGTGTGCCCCATTTTGGTCAGAAAACAGGTAATCTGAAGCAAGAATAAAATCTGCCTTACAAATTCGGTACACAACACAGGAAAGAAGATATTGTTGATAGTGATAGCTGGTATATATCTAAAAGACATTAAGAACCTATTGCAATATTTATCTTAAATGCTATTGGGACCACAAATAGAGCTAGATTTCATGGGAAGGCTCTATCTGCATTTAAAAATGAAGCAAGTGTTTCTCTGACTGTAAGCAATCAGAATTTATGGATAACAGATATGCAATGGTTTCACAATTGATTATTGGCCTTCAGGAAATATTTCAGTGACAACTTTTCTTTGTAAAAGCTTTGCTTTCCTTGTTTCACTTTTTTAAGTTTTGCTTTCCTATTTAAAATGGCACATGTTTGCAAGATGCTCAAAACTTTGTAATTCTACCAGAAATGGATTAGTAGGTGGCATATAGGTGAATCACATAAGAAATAAATGGTGCTCCCTCCAGAAATTTTACTTCACAATTTGCTTGCCTGAACTTGCTGCTACATGTATTAGATTTTCAAACTCTGTCATACATTCAAACATTAAAAAAATCCATAGGCAAATATTATGCAATAAGATAATATGAGGGGTGTTTTCAAAGGTACAGCTTAATTATGTCTTAAAAGGGAAGTCTAATCTATGCTTTCTCGACCAGTTTACAGGTTTTTTTCAATGTGTACAAGGACACTCATGCAAGATATGCCATCATCAGTTGAATTTGTACCTGATACTAAAAATATATTGCATTTTTCTTATTTCTTACAGAGTTTAAACAGAATTAAAAATATTTCTTCTGATATTCAGAACATACTTGCAAAGGTGATTTAAATAAAACCATTGTATCTGTGTGGTTGTAACATCCACAATGTGTTACATATTATCTCCATACATTTATGGATTACACTGACTATATAAACTGTCTATTAAAAATTAATTCCTTTTTACTTCATAGCTTGATGCTTGGCACTTCCTTCAGTGATGGGAACGTATTCTTTATAATGCAAGGACTAATTCTAAGTATATCTCTTAAAAAACAGTTTCTAAGCAGCAGCACTGGAAGATTTCCAGAATGATCGGTTTTATTCATTACTTGCTCCCTCCTTTTTACTAGAATTACTGAGCCATATTGAAAACTTGGAGTTCTAACTCATGGAAGGAAAGAATTGACATGAGAAAAGATTATAAATTGCTGCTTTTGTTATTTAAACCTGGAGAATTCACTCCAAAGCTTTTGGACCCATCATTAAATCTGAGCTTCAGAACAGCTGGGCAAGCTGCTCGCCATCATCCCACACCTTAAAAATGTAATCTGCAGAGGAGGTTAACTATTGGAGATGGGTCTAGACACAGTTGTTGCAGTGAGGGCTCAGGTCTAAAAAAAAGCAGTCTGAATGATTTAGCTTAGAATTCATTCTAAACTACTATTTATTATCATAATCTTCTTACAAGGAAAAGGGAGAGAATAAACACAGCCTCAAGGTTATGGGTTTTGAAGAAGCCCTTGCCACGTTCTCTATGCTGTCATGCCACACCAGACCAGTCACTACCAGAAGCTGGAAGAANCTCAGGGAAATGGGGGGATATTGTTATTACTGTAAATAATAGCTCTTAATTTCTAATTGCTAATTTTGATTAGAGATCTAAAATTACTTGTATTGACCCCATTTATATATTTTGACATATATAAATATCAAAATCACAAAATAGAAGAAGTTTATCAAAGTCAATATGACACTTATGGCCAATGTCTTAATCATAGTTTTACTTGACATACATGAGTCAGCTGTGCATCTG
>WEKW01006860.1:15853-49451 GCA_013389905.1 Sula dactylatra
GAAATACTAGCTGTCTAACCAGTGTAGTCACCACCTGTTTATTTATATTTCTTCTTCCCTTGTCTCTTTATGTCTCTCTATAATGATTCATCTTTCAGAGTAATTAAAAAAAGGATTAAAACCTTATGAAGCAACATTATTGTGTAATGTAGAAATAGTTACTTTGGGAATGGGGGGTGTGTGTGTGTGTCTACATTTAAATTTATTACTGTAATACCGTGCAGCTTTTGCAACTATTGAGCTCCTGGTTTTATGTGACGTGTCCAGCAGTGGGGACAATCTGCCCTAGTGGGTTGCAGGACTGTACAGTCATAGCATTAGCTTCAAAACAATACAAAAGCAATCAAACTTCCAGTTGTGTGATGTTTGGCTGGGCTTTATTTAGCACAATATCACATAGAAGACTAACACAAGGATAACATGGAAATGTTTTTAGGATGTCTGCCATTAGCAGCTCATCTTGGAGTGGTTTTTGCTGCTGCATAAATCAGAAGATTTCAAGATTGCTTGTTCTGCTCATGTCTGGCTAGCCATGGTATCAATGACACTCTAAGACTATATCTGGTCTTACTAGTTATAAAAATGTTTTAGAGTATCAAACTTTCCCTTCAAGAATAATAAGAACCCAACATTAACTCCTGTGTCAGTGCAGATTTTGTCTGAATCAGGAAAACTGAGAGATAAAGACTGCTTTAAGCACAGAAAGTAATCATGATCAGGTAAAGAGCCAATTGGGGCATGGGGCCATATACATTTCTACTGCTAGCTGCAAGGAAAGGTATTATTTCTAGACAGCTCTTTGGGACCAAGCCAGGATAGCGAAGGACATTATGCTGAACCAACAGTGTTCCTACTTGAATAAAATAACATGGCAGCAGCCAAATCTGAGCATGCACTTTTTTCTCTTTGATAGCAAACCCAAACTATCAGAAGAAATGGAAACTTCTGACTTATCCTGCATTTAGCAAACATTAAAAAAAAATCATTCTAGATATTAATAAATATTCCTAGGAGGAAGGCTTATATTTAGAATAAGAAAGAAAATCCCTGGCTTTGCCTTACTATTTATTTGCCTGTGACAAGTTTAATAATTTTATTTCTCCCTGCAGTGACTGCTCATTCTAAAATAAATGACTGAACAGTGCTTTACTGCTGACACAGATCACAGTTTGTTGCTAATGGAATGTTAACTGCTTTTTAAGTAACTCTGAATAAACCTGCTGATCCATAGAATATTCATCTAAAAAGGAATCCAATTCATCTACTAGCTTTTCTGCTTCCACTGACATGAAACATATTCTTCTGCAGTTTAGTTTACTGCAGTTATAATACAGATAGTGTCAAATTTCCTATAGTAGGATATTTCACATTTTGAGACCGTGGCATGATGACGATGTGGTGAGGTCATGGCAGGACATGGATGCCAAGTTCAGTGCACAGAAGTCTGTCCAAAAAGCACTGCTTAGTGGCTAGAGAAATAAAGGGAGAGACATGGGCCAAGGAGAATTTTTGAGGTTGGTTTTTTTTTTCTCTTTATGCCAGGGTTTATTTATGCCTCTTTTCTGCAAGGTAGCCAGTTTCTCATGGTAAAAGATAAAAAATTCTGTTTATGGAAAACATGACAACTCGCTGCTAATCCCACCATACGAGTACACAGCAGATGCCACCAAATCAGTCTGGCAAAAGTCTAAGTGACAAAAGAAAATCAGGTGTATAGAGAAGGGTAAGACAACTAAGTAAAATCTTGCCATTTCTTAAATGAATAGTGTTGGTGTTCATCACATGAGATCCATCTACCAATCTGTACGAAAATCAAAGGCTCAGTTTTTCCATTAATAAAAAAAGATTTGCAAGGTGTCTTTGCTGTAGCTTGCAGGCGTGATGTTGTGAATATAAGAAGTGAAGGGAAGCTGCGACCTGACTCACATCATATCCTCAGTCCTGTTTACTTTATATAATACTGAAGTGCAAAATGTACATTGCAAATCAATGAAAACCTGCAATTGTCATTCTCAAAAGAAGACATAAGAAACAATTTCCTCCATCCACAGGTTTCTCTAAGGCCAGAATCTTAGAAGACTAGTTTTTGTTTTGAGAAACTAGTCTATAAAAAAAAGACTCCTGATGACCTGCTAATAAACAGATTTCAGGGTGAGGTGTGAAACTTCCATATTCTTTGATGAGTATAGGGTGTGTTTTTCTAATACTGTTTAGGTTTAAGTATCATAGAATCATAGAACGGTTTGGGTTGGAAGGGACCTTTAGAGGTCATCTACTCCAAACCCCCCTGCAATGAGTGGGGATATCTTCAACTAGATCAGGTTGCTCACAGTCCCGTCCAACCACACTTGGAATGTTTCAAATGATGGGGCATCTACCACCTCTCTGGGAAACCACTTCCAGTGTTTCACCACCCTCATTGTAAAAAATTCCTTCCTTATATCCAGTCTAACTCTACCCTCTTTTAGTTTAAAACCATTACCCCTTGTCCTATCGCAACAGATCCCGCTGAAAAGTCTGTCTCTATCTTTCTTATAGGCTCCCTTTAAGTACTGAAAGGCTGCAATAAGGTCTCCCTGGAGCCTTCTCTTCTCCAGGCTAAAAACCGCCAAGTCTCTCAGCCTTTCCTCACAAGAGATGTTCGATCCCTGTGATCATCTTTGCGGCCCTCCTCTGGACCCACTCCAACAGTTCCATGTCCTCCCTGTGCTGAGGGCTCCAGAGCTGGACGCAGCACTCCAGGTGGAGTCTCACCAGAGCAGAGGAGAAGGGTGGAATTACCTCCCTCGACCTGCTGGCCACATTTCTTTTGATGCAGCCCAGGATACCGTTGGCCTTCTGGGCTGCGAACGCACATTGCTGGCTCATGTCCAGCTTTTTGTCCACCAGTAGCCCTAAGTCCTTCTTGGCAGGGCTGCTCTCAATCTCTTCATCCCCCAGCCTGTATTGATACTGGGGCTTGCCCCAATCCAGGTGCAGGACCTTGCACTTGCCCTTGTTAAACTTCACGAGGTTCACATGGGCCCAATTCTCCAGCTTGTCCAGGTCCCTCTGGATGGCATCTCATCCCACAAGCATGTCAGCTGCACCACTCAGCTCGGTGTTGCCTGCAAACTTCTTGAGGGTGCACTCTATCCCACTGTGTCATTGATGAAGATATTAAACAGTACTGGTCCCAATACAGAACCCTGAGGGACACCCAGAAGGTTGGTAGTTCCCAGGATCCTCCTTTCTACCCTTTTTAAAAATGGGTGCAACATTTCTCTTTTTTCAGGTGCCGGGGACTTCACTATGACTTTTCAAATATTATGGAGGGAGGCTTGGCAACTACATCAGCCAATTCTCTCATAAGTGTCATGACTGATACCTGGGATCCAGCATTTAATATATTGGGCACCCTTGCCAACAATCTGAAACACTTTTGACTGCTTAATATCAACAGAGAAAACAAACCCAAAGATATTAGGTCACCAGCGTGTATTGCCAGAATACAAAGCTCATTTACAAAAAGTTCTCTGTAATGTGTGGTATATTACAGAGTTAACATATATACACCTAGAATAAAATACTGATTATTTTTATTCCTTGAAATATAAAATTAAAACATATTTGCAAAATTGCACACTTGTAAAGTCAAGCTGAATGTGCAGGCAGTTAGGTGAGTGCTTCAAAATTCAGAGCATACATGTGGGTAGCGGATTGAATATATGGTACATACGCAGACAGCACTAACTCAGCAGTCTTGCATTGCTCCTGGCATAAATTTTTGTAATCAAATGTAAGACCTTTGATTTTAAAATACTTTTCTGAGCCATGCAGCTACCTGGCTAGCATTAATTGGTACTTGAATTCCATTTATTGTTGGCTTATTTCTCACCTAAATTTTGCTATTTAAAAAAAAAAATAAAAAGCAAAACCTAAACCAAACCAAAAAACCCAACCCAAAAAAAAAGGCCACCTTGCACAGGTCTGCGTCTTACTGTGCTCAGCTACCAGTTGTTCATCATTATGAAAGAGTTCTTAGTGAACCTGAATCTAAATCATAGAAGAGATATTGTGAAGGGGAGGCTCAGACAAGCAAGTTCACAGCTACCTAATTAAATCTTCGTGGTAAAGAAATCATACTGTATAGAAATTCTTTCTAAGGAAACCTCTGTTCCCTTAGAGAACATATCTAAACACAGTGGCAATGATCATTGCCCTATGAGGAATTAATTGCTAGATGACATGCTGTTACTGTACTGAGACACAAATAGGCTGCAGAAACATTAGATTAGCTCATTAGAAATATTATTAGTTGGGGGTGCAACATCTGTAAGAGCTGTTTGGTCATTTGCAGGTCACAGAAGTCAAACTCCTCATGTTCAGTGGCAAGAAGTGTCCATGATCTTACCTTGGACCGTAGAGGACAAAAGGCTGCAATGAAGCTGCCTGGAGGTTCCTTCCCCCTCGCTCCCCCCTTGTGCTCTGGTGCTACAGCTGCCAAGATCAGTAGCAGTGTTTAAGCCAGAGCTGTGCTACTGTAAATAAGAGGGAACAGCTGGGTGATACTGCCACTGGGGGTCCCACAGCTTTAAATATAATCAATCTGTGGTCTGATATAATCCTTATCTTAACTTTCAGAGCATGCTGCAAACTATCTCTGCACCCCTTCCCCAGGTTTGTATTAACAGGAATAAATTACAAACAGGAAATCTGCATTTAGCTTACTTAGCTTACTGGTGATAGTGAATTGTGATGTTGCTCTTGGGAGGAGACTTTACCTATCATCTAGTGCATCTAGAATGAAGGTTGGCTGCAGTTCTTATCATTTCTCAAAATGTAAAAAATAAATTACTTGATTATTAACAGAGAGGATTAATGACAGAATCAGCTAGGTAGATTATCAGTGTCTGAATTAATGAATTAAAAGCAGCATGAAGAGGGAAAATATGAATGTAGAGGGCTCACTGGAATTATTTGGGAACAGAAAGCTTGTAAGTGAGGAATAGCTCCACCTTAAAAGAAAGTAGGACAAGACAGCTGGCATAGAAAACTGACAAGGTTATGGAGGATTATTTAAACTAGAAACAGGAGGGAAAAATCAGCAGGTGTTAAGGAACACTTGGGCCAGTCACAGACATCTGCCAGGACTGTCAACACTATGACAGTATCTCTGTCACAATGTAAAAAAAGAAATTATGGTAAAAATGGGGGAAGGAACAGGGCAGATCCCAGTGGTGCATTAAGGAAAATCAGCCAATGAAATTGTTCAACAATAAAAATAAATAAATACCAAACATAGTTCAAATCTCTTATAGAAAGAAACAAAATAAAAACCATATTGCCAAGGAACAGTACCTTGAGAGGAGGACTATTGTAATTCTGGCAGTAAAGTAGAAAAGACAGAATAGCCCTTAACTGCAGTGTAATACTGTGGCAGTGGCACAGTTCCATAAAAATAGATTGAGAGAGTGTTTGTAGGGGAGGAGGCCAGTGAGGAGAGTCTGTAAGGATGTGAGTGCAAGAACGGGTGGTTCCCGGGAATGAAAGGACATTAGCAGCATAACGCTACCGGCTCAAAAGAAACAACACTGCATTTGTAATGTTGAAGAGGAGCAATTAAAAATTAAAAACCCTTACTCCCCCCCTTAAATCAAACAGACCTATATCTGATAAAATTAGATTTAGTAATGTCACTTAATGGACAAAAGACAGTCAGGTGGTTAAGAAGAACTCAGTTCCCCAACAAAATTTCACTGTGTTTGGTTCCTTTCCAGGAAGTATACAAGGTAATTAAAGCCCATATCAAGAAACACTTTGCAAGACTGTGTCTTGACACACGGTATAACTGCATCTAGGAAAAGTAGTCAAGCGCAATCAAGAGACTACTGTTTTTAACATAGTGTGAAGGTAACATAAAGAAATAACTGAGGTTGAACTTCTGAGCAGATAATGATCATCATTTAAATAAGTTACAAATGAGAAGTCTCCGTTCTGCAATGCTCAATAAAACCTGAAGAAGCAGCAGAGCTTTCTCCTGAGATGCCAGTCACAGCTACCAACACAAATACCACCTTCCATCCCTCACTGTTCTCTTTTACATAAATATTACATGTATCTAAACATTAGCATGTAAATCCACTGACATATCGCTTTGCTCCTTCCCCCAGGCAAAAGCATCTCTTTGAGGAAAAAGAATGTGGGTGTATAGAAGGAAATAGAAAGCTGACTGATAGTTTTCAGTCTCTCCCAAAACTAATGTATAATTGACCAGAAGTGATTGGGGGGTGGGTTGCATCAGGTCATACTACCACAGCTTTGGGCTAGAAGAATACAAGCAAGAGCTGATGAACTGGTGACTGGATGAAGAAGAGTTTGGCCTTGCCTCGGCGAAACAACCGAGACTGTAAATTTGGGAGACCAGCAGCAGTTGCAATCCAAAAAACAACCCCAAAACCTCTGGCATTGATTACATACTTTTCTAGTTAATAATTCTAGCAACTAACGAAAGTGCCTAGCGTAGATGATCATCTGCTGTGGGTGCCAGAGGGGTGAGCATGCCTAGAGTCATCTTGTAGCACTTCTTGCTTGAGGGGGTGCAGATCACAGGCACAATTTCACACTAGAAGAAAGAAAGAAACAGAAAACACCCTGGACTTTGTCAGAATTCAGTACCCCAGATTTCTGTAGGATTTGATGAGTGATTCATTTCTCAGTGTCACAATAAGAATAAATACGACCATATCCTCATATAATTAAATTGTAAAATAAATTGTCCTGAATATCAGGTAGAAAACTATAGACACTAAGACTATAGAGGCACCCTTTGTAACTTTGCCTTAATTTACTGTCATCTACCAACAAGTGCTTAATACTTTTGCCTGTTATCTCCAAAGTAATGGCCCAATGCAATATTTACCAACACACCCATTCTCATTAGAAGGTCGAACAAGATGACAAAGAACTGCCTCAACTCACTGGAAAAGTTATAAGTATATTTTGTTTGTTAGCAAAACACCTTTAGTGATGCAGCCTATTCTGTTTTAAGAATGGTCCTGAGCTACACTAGCAAGTGACTTTTGCTGCTAGAAACAGCACTGGGTCACATACAGACCCATGCTTTTCAGCTTTGCTGGCAAACTTGATATGTTTTCAAGCGTCTAAAATAAAATTGTCCACTTAGGAAAGTAACTGGCAACTCAAGTCAACAAAAAGAAAAGAGGCCTGAGTAGGGACACCTACACGTCCCTGCTCACTTTGCTCTTCCTGGAGTCATGCTGTGGTTGCAATTCCTGAACACTTTCTATTTTGAAAGGACTGTAATTTTAAATTGAGAGAAGAAAGCAAAACCAAGCTACGCTTCTAAAGAGGTTGAGGAACAAGGTGTAAGAGTACTGAAAATGGAGGCAGAAGAAGGTTGTGCATATGTGGTTCCCACGTATAAAACCACAATGAGGCAATACAGGATGCTATCAAGTAATTTGCCAGGCATGCAAACTATGCTGCAGCTGCTGAGCTCAAATGACTGACCAGCACCTGACTGCAAATGGGAAAATGGGTTCCTATAGGACCTGTTAAAACTAAAGGTCGAGGGAGAAGAGAAAAAGAACCATTATCCTTCATTTCTGAAGTAACTGTAAAAAAAATTTACTTATATGCAATGCCACTATTACTCTGTGCCAAGGGATGCTTGCACTAACGGCACACCTGGCTGAGAAGAACCCATGTAAAGCGTGGAGAAGCTGCGTGAGCCGGCCTCAGTGGAAAGCAAGACATGGTCTAAGCAGATACGAGAGTTTCACTGGCAGAGCAATGTGGAGTGAGTCCTTGTGGGTGGGAGTCCTTGCTGAAGCAGGGCATGAGGACCGAAGATCCTGTCTCCAGCTGTCTTCAGAGAAATTGGATTTTATGTCACAGATGATCCTTTTCATCATCAATTTCTCCTCTTATCAGAAAAAACTGCAAGTACCTGTATTTTGGTTAACTGCCTAGGTGTGAAAGAGATAAATGGCTTGGGTTTAGAACTGGAGGCTTTTCCATTTCAATCTCTGTTAAGTGGCAACTACTAGTGAAGCAGAGGAAGAACTGCTGTAAGGATCCCTTTGGGTGTCAAGACAGACCTGTAGGAAGTTGGTAAAAATGGCATAGTTCCTATGGCTTTGACAGCATGTTTGACTTAAGACCTTATACTTGTTTATTGCCTGCAGATTTAGGGAGTCCTGGGGAGCCTGGGCTCATTCTTGTTCTTTTCTCCAAGCAGTGGCTTGACAGCAACAGGCTGCAATTAGGCTCTGGAGGATTCAACTTGTGACCACTGGCCAGAAAGATTAATAGCCAATGAATTATAACCTTATGGACAAAAAAAATATTTTTTGTTGTGATTGGATTCCTGTGGACATTTGTGATAGGAAGCAGCCACCAAGTCCCCGTCACTGCTTTGCACCATGCAGCTGTATTTCAGTGGCAGATGGGGCACTTTGCACGGGTAATTTGACACCAGCTGAGGCCCTGGTCGTTTTGGCATGTCTTTGCATGAGTCTTTATGCAGGGTGGGACAAGGATCATGGAGGCTGTGGCTTTCAACGTTCAAGAGAAAGAAGTCCAAATCTTGAGGACTGAAGTGCACCCAAAGCTCCTAGACTAACAATTTAAGCCATGATGGCCACACAGATTTTAATAGCAGAGTAGCCTCTTCATTGATGCAACAGGTCATGGTACAGTTAAGAGTTCACTAGGGCTATCAATCCTACTGTATTGGTGATGAGAGTTTTCATACAGGACATGTGTCATCAATATAATTGGGTGTCTGGGACCATCCCCTTCCCAGGGAAGCCACGGGTAGTCATCTCTAAGCTCTGAGCATGGCATCTTATCTCTGCATTTGGTACTTCTTGCAGTTAAAAAGAAACAGAAATATCCCAAATTTCACTGTATGGCTCCTCCATAAGGACAAGTAAGAGGCATGAAGAACACTTTTTTGAGATTTTTGCAACAAGTGAGGGAATAAAATGGTAATTTATTTTTAATCACTGAAATAATTAACACTTGAATCTCTCTAGTTTATGTACACAGCCAATGAGACAGCCAGAACACATGAATGTAGTGAGCTTCCCACTCAGTGTTGCAAGGTTTTCCAGGTTCAGAGCTCGATGTTTTGGGGTAACTTGGCCTCTGATTGCCATCTGCTGAAGGATGTCACTCTACCAAGTGTGGCCATCCAGGAGGCACCCCATCATCCGTAGGTCGTCTGTCCCACAAAGGCAGCCAGGCAGAGGCCAGGAGGGGAGAGATTTTTGTACCTCACTCTGACAGCCAGCCTAAGGGAAGTTTTCCCCACCTCTGAGCTGGATCCCTAAATTGCAAAGGCAGGCCCAAACAAACGGATGGCCATTTGGCCCAGCTCTTACATAGCCATGAAAAAAAATCACGAGAAGGAGGAGTGAAAATTGCTTTAATCTCTGGAATACAGAAATATGCTCCCCTGCTCTGTGCTGTATGGTTTCTGAAGGATGTGTAAAGAGACTGCACCGCCACACTAGCCTCTCACTTGGCCACAATGGCTCAGGCTCTGTTTTGGGTGAGGTAGATTTTGTTATTACAGATAAGTTCTAAAAAGCTGTCCAGCTTCACAGTTCAGCAGGGTCTCACTGCCAGCTTTTGCTTCTGCATTTTAAAAGAGCAGAAATTCATCCATTTATCAAAGTAGGGTGGGTTGCTGTCCTGGTTTCAGCTGGGATAGAGTTAATTTTCTTCACTGTAGCTGGTATAGTGCTGTGTTTTGGACTTAGCATGAAAATAATGTTGATAACAAACTGATGTTTTAGTTGTTGCTAGGTTGTGCTTACACCAGTCAAGGACTTTTCCAGCTTCCCATGCTCTGCCAGGTGCACAAGAAGCCGGGAGGGGAGGGGGCACAGCCAAGAGAGCTGATCGAAACTGGCCAAAGGGATATTCCGTATCATATGATGTCATGCTCTGTATATAAACTGTGTGGAGTTGGCTGGGGGGAAGCAACCATTGCTGCTTGGGGACTGGCTGGGCATCAGTTGGCAGGTGGTAAGCAGTTGAATCACTTGTTTTTCCTGGGTTTTTTCTCTCTCTCTCTTTTGTTGTTTTTCTTTTCATTACATCATCATCATTATTATTATTATTATTATATTTTATTTTAATTATGAAACTGTTCCTATCTCAACCCATGAGTTTCCTTACTTTTGCCCTTCCAATTCTCTTCCCCATCCAACAGTGTGGGGGGAGGGTGAGTGAGTGGCTGTGGGGTATTTGGATGCCAACTGGGGCTAAACCTTGACAGTGGCTTTACATGCCAGGAGCACACTCTGGTAAGCTGGTGCCCACCTCCTGGCTGCCAGAAGTCATAGGCAGAGCAGAGCTGGTGCTACCAGAAGAGCTGTGACAGGCCAGGAGCAGACCTATGTGCCCATAGCTAAATATCACCTACCTGCAGGCTGAGGTGCAATGCTGGGGGGTACTGCTGCTTTGTTTCTGAGCCTGATCCTCAGCACCTGTACAGGACATACAGCAGCATCAGGATAGCTTTCTTTCCTGGTCCATACCCAGATATGCACTCTCAGACCCACTCTGACTTAGGGGGTTGGGGCCTCTTTTCTGAGGGCCCTCTCTCCTGCTGTGCAGTCCATGGGGGATTTCAGTGCCCAGCTCTGATTTTTGGGTGTTGCACCAGGGCGGGCACCCATGTTCCCATGTGAACCCAGCCTTCGGTGCCAGGGTAGGGGCCAGCCTGCCCCTGTGGGGGCAGCTGCAGAAGTTAGAGGTAACAGTGCTGATGCTGCTCCAGGGAGACATGGGATGGACCAGGGGTTTTGAGAAGCTGGTGCAGAGCCAGTGTGAGCCAAACTGCAGTGTGGTTAATTAGTGAGCAGGGGTGTTGCTGAGCCACAGAGCCAGTGAATGTGCAGGGCTGCAGACTTAGGAAGTGACCTGCCCACTCCAACCTTGCATCCCTGCTCTTAAATTCCAAACTTTAGCTCAATAACAACTGCAGTTGTAATTTTTTTGCTGTGAAGAGGCACAGCCTGACTTTTTCACCTCAGGCAGTTCAGGAACAGAAGGTGAAAATGAAAAAATACAGATGAAATATCATTAAAAATACAGAATAGGGACTCCTGGCGTTTTTATAGAACTCTGTCCAAGAATGTGTGTAGCACAATTAAGATCACTGGTTCAAACACCCCATTTAACAGCAGCTGCAACTGGAGTTAATCACAGATGACACCTTGGTTGGTCATACCATGCTTTGTCTGCTGAGCCTATCTACTTTCCCTGTTGAAGGCTGGTTTGAGACACACTTCAAAATATTTGTGTTATTCTTACTGTGTAAATAAACAGCTTGAGACTCTTACTGCAATGCCCTTCACTAGCATTGGAATTCATGAAAGAATAAACAAAAACCAGGCAGCCCTTGACCCATCAGCAAACACATTGAGCAGGCCATTCATCAGAGATGCCTGTGTACTGCAGCCATTACTGAATGAGCAAAAGCATTGACAGAAAAATCCATGACACCCAACCCAAAGAATACTGTAGCTGGTTTAGCACCTACCATGCTGCACCTCCTATTTGAGAAGTGACCTGTTTCAACTGCTGTAGTGAGGAGGTGGTGGGTGACATCCCTGCTCCTTGGGATAGACATGCTGTACTCCAGACGGCACTTCAGAAAACTCCTGTAAGTGTCCCTTTTAAGGAAGTGCTTAAAATAGCTGCAGATATCTCACCGATGAAAGGACCTCATTCACACAAATATTCCATCTTGAAGTCGTTATGAAGTGGGAATTGAAGCTGTCTCTGTAGAATTGTACCTGGGTGTAGAAAACCAGGCCCAACTCTGCTCCTCCTTTGAGAGCCATGTGGCTCACAGTGAGACAGCTCTTTGGCACCTGCCTCCCCTTCTTTGTGCAGCATCCCTGGCTCGGCTCACCCCACAGCCTGATGCTGTTTTCTCACTTGTGCCCAACATCGGCAGATTATTTGACAGCCTGCTGCTATTTTTACCTTGTAGCTTCTTTACTCAGCTGTCTCAATCAGCTGCTGCTTTGTTTTTACCCTCCCTCTGCCTGCAAAATAGCAGGCTGGAGGCTCTCAAGTCTTGCTCCTGTTCCTACACTCCTTGAAGGCTTCTCTGTAAGACTCCTATTAAAGTCAGCCTCTTCTTTCTCCATCCCAAACCTTCAACAACCAAGACATGACACATTTGTTTTCTTCTATCTGTCTCTTCCAGCCTGATTGTGATAGAAAACGCCAGTTTCTAATGCTCACTCATGCCCCAAGCATAGACAGAGAGATGAGCAAACCCTCATTTCTCAAGACACCAGCTAAGAACCTTAAATAAGCCTAGGAAAGAAAATGATTCAATGGTAACAGGAGGTTTCAGTAACAGATGGCAGAGTAGAGAATCTCGCTTCTATTTGCTTGCACAGCGAGGCCTTTTGTGACAGTCTTCTGGAGGGGCTGCTTCACGTGAGCAGTAATTTTACTGGCTGGGAGGACAACACTGCAACGAGAGCAGGTCCTTTGTGCATAGGTCTTTACAACACCCACAGCTGCCTGTGAGTGGTTTTCACACTTCTAGCTTATATTTTGAGTAGATAAACATGTTTTTTTCTGAAAATTTTTCATGTCAAGAAAAACTAATTTAGTTGTTTCTGCAGTTGTGCTCTATGATACTTAATTACTAAGGCTCTTTTCTCAGAGCACACTTAAAATTAAGCTGTTTCAGAACAGAATGCTCCTATGCAGATACTGAGTTTAAAGAATGGCTTCATATCCTCCATCAAGCAAGCCATTAATAGGACTTGGAAGTCAGTGACCTCTACCTTTTCTACTGTGATTTAAAGAAACAAAAGAAGACAGAACATGATTTTGCACAGGCCTCAGGCAACAACAAAATAAGCTATTGGATGTTGAACAATAGCACACAAGTTGCGTGTCTAGAAGTAAGATGTAGGGTTAGTGGTTTTCTTGTACGGCTGTGGCTGCTGGATCACCATACATCCCAATTACAAGGTATCACCTAGATTAATGAGCAGGAATAGAATATTTTAGTATCTCTTAAAATACTGTTTGTTTTCAGCTGCACAGTTGGTGCTAACTCTGACCTTTGTCTGACCCAAAGATCCCCCCACTGAGGCAAACAAGGTACTGGCAGGTACCACTGCGAGACCACTGCTGCCATGTCACTGTCCTTCGGCTCTGTGCAAACACTGCTACCCTTAATTCTCTCAGCACTGCTGAGTACACAAGGTGACCTTGAGCATGTAAAACTCATTACATTTCTTATTGGAGATCTCATCCTCCAGCAGTTGTTAAAAATGAAAGAAGTTTTAATAAATGATATGTCAGCCACAGGATAATACTCCAAGCTTTCCCTATCATGTGCTGTTGTAGCCATACCATAGGCATAACCTAGGTTTAACACTTCCAACCTAAAACCAGCCAGGTCTATTTTCTTCTAACCTGGGATGCTAAGGGTTGTTTCTGTCTCATTGTGGGTTATCCATCTGGTGTTACAGTCTTGAGAAATGGCTGAGAAACAGCTCTCATGCCACACTAATCTGCTAAGTGGAATTCCTCTTGGCCCATGTTACAGAAGGGTGTTCAAATCAAATAAATACTTGGGGGCTTCAGTCTCTATAGCTCCAGAGGCAGAGGTCTAATTTTCCTGCCTTGTTCTAATGATCATTTTTGCCCATATGATCTATGCTAGCAGAACTTTTAAGAACAGGTATCAACAGGGATATCTGTATTTATAGTTTCTATTTAAAATGTTATGTGGTTTTCTTCTATGCAAATGCAACAGCATGTTTTCTAACTTTCACGGTTTTACTGCTTTACAAACAAGTATTTTTAAGACTGTCTAAGGGACTTACTGTTCAGTGAGCTGTGAAAGTAAAAAATGTCAATTTGAAATGCTTGGCCACTTTTAAAAATACTGTGTCCTTGGACGAAAAGAAAAAGCAAAACATAATCAGAAGATGATGCTAGGAAGACCATAAAGCCTTATTTCATCAATCATCTGATGTACACTTTTAGGGAGAGGTGTTCATTGAAATACCTTGATTATAAAAACCTAACACTGAGGTCAGGTTCACTTAGTCGACAAAACCTAGGACACACTTTATATCTGGGTAGGATACAGAAGCAGAACAAATTCAGTGTGTTTGGAGGAGTAACAGATGCCTCCTTCAGAGGACAAAGGCATTAGACCATGTGTTAGGGTTAGGTTTTAGGGCTGAGATGAAAAGGTCGTGACCCTTGCCACGCTCTGTCTTGACCCAGCTCTGCACGTATCCCACTCACGGTGGGATTTTGATGACATTTCAAGATACTGAAAGGCAAGATTTTAGTGGTGAACAGACTTCCAGCGTTCCAGCTTTCTAATTTCCCTTGAAATGAGCAGTGCACCAGTGTGAATGTCTTGGGGGAGTACATAGGACTCACAGGCAGAGTTCTGTGCAAGCAATAATGTGTCTAAACTCTTGGGTCAGTTTACATGTACAAAAGAGTGTTATAACCTTCTCTTGGGCCTTTTCCTAGGAATAAAATAGCTTAATGGGGTGCTGTTCTGTTTCCAGACACTCACTTCTGTGTCCATAGACCAAACATGGAACATTTAACTACCAAAAGGAGACTGCTGGAAAATTATGAGTCTGTGAATACAGGGAGCTGCAATGCATAGTGATTTGCAACCTTAACTACAGCAGTTGCAATGGGTGACAGCTGTAATGGTTAAGAAATACAGCCCAACAAAAATTACTGCATTTTCCAGGAGTGACATGAGTCATAAAGCTGATAAGTAATCCTCTAGGAATCTACTGCCCGTAGCGTTTTATTGCTATTATGAAAGAGTATTATTCAATAAAATTAAAAGAAAAAAAGGCAGGGCTATTAATTTACAAGGCAGTGTATTGATATAACTTACATTGCTAATAGTCAACCCAAAAATCTCTGTGTTCAAAACTATTTGAATTAGCCTTTGTAATTAGTCATTCACCTTCACTATCTCTAACCTAAATCCTGCTAGTTTAACCAACGTATTTAGGTGACCTCTTCTATGAAAAAGCTTCCAACAAAGCAATGAAGACTTCCAGAGATAAACAAAGACTTTACAACAAGCACAGACTTTTTTTTCACAACACATAAATTGTTCATATTAATGCATGAAATCAAAATCACAAAAAAATCAAATAAAGAATGTTTGCATAATCATTGACTTAAAAAATATACGTATTTGAACAGCCACCAGAGGCTGCTAGAGACTGAACCTTGCACCCATTGCCCTCCCCATTATTACAAGTTTGTTGGTCTTCCTTGCAGTGTTACTCGTCTTCAACAGCCAGAAGGTCTGTAGTGCCTGTTTTTCCTATGTGACAACTAGGATCGTAATTAACTAACCATACTTTTCTGCAATAACCCTTAAGCAGCCTTTCCCAGAACAAGAATGTGAAATGTAGATTAAATTCTGCTTTGAACTATGCCAGTTAAAACTTAGCTATTCTAAATGTGTGCAACTCAGAAAGCACTGAAGTCCTTTGGCCATATTATTATTTTTTGTAAATGTAAAAACATGCAGGATATTTTACCAAGGAAATAAAATTTCTACCCCAAGGACCTTGCAGTCTCCAAAGGTCTAAAAAGACACAGGTACATTGGCCACAGGCTGAAGGGCTCATTTGTTGAAGGTGCAAGGTAATGCTAGAAAATAAAATTTCATGTATTATTACACACAGGCTCCAGTCATCTGCTGTAACTCTGAAACCCTCCAGCATTTGAGGCTGTGGAGCTGCTAATGCTTTTCTGACTGGGAAGGGGATTGGGGGCTGTGGTTATACCAGGGTCGACATTTTTTCCTCCCTCTCTCTATACTCCTTCACACCCCCTAAATCCCATATTCAAATGGATGGAGCAGTCCTCTTCTCTCAGGTTAAAGTCAAGCCACCCACACATCAGATAAGAAGGTCTGAGACCTTGCTGTCTAGACAGCAGGACAGTCAAGGCTACCCCAGCCCCACTAAACATTTCTTGGTGGGGCAAAGCTTTGGTGTAGCATTAGGGTTAAAAAGAAAATTCATTTGGGGAATGCATGCAAAGATGTTGGGGTTTATCCCCAGCCGGCAGCTAAGCACCACACAGCCACTTGCTCACTCCCTGCCGGTGGGATGAGGGAGAGAATCGGAGCAGTAAAAGCGAGAAAACTCGTGGGTTGAGATAAAGGCAGTTTGATAAGTAAAGCAAAAACTGCGTGCGCAAGCAAAGCAAAACAAGGAATTCATTCACTGCTTCCCATGGGCAGGCAGGTGTTCAGCCATCTCCAGGAAAGCAGGGCTCCATCACACATAACAGTCACTTGGAAAGACAAACGCCATCACTCTGAACTCCCCCACTTTCCTTCTTCCCCTGGCTTTATATACTGAGCATGATGTCATATGGTGTGGGATATCCCTTGGGTCAGCTGGGGTCAGCTGTCCCGGCTGTGTCCCCTCCCAACTTCTTGTGCACCCCCAGCCTCCTCGCTGGTGGGGTGGGGTGAGGAGCAGAAAAAGCCTTGATGCTGTGTAAGCACTGCTCAGCAATAACTAAAACATCCCTGTGTTACCAATACTGTTTTCAGCACAAATCCAAAACATAGCCCCATACTAGCTACTGTGAAGAAAATTAGCTCTATTCCGGCTGAAACCAGCACAATAGGGTAGATGGGCTCCAGGTTTTTGACATGATGTAGAAAGGGCAATAAAGAGTGGGCTGAATGGGGGATTCTCATACCAGAAAGGTTACTTCTGAGCTTAGATTTGTTTTTATGCTGTGGAGAGGTGTTGCTTTCTGAGAATTATCACTCTAAGGCATGTACTGTTGACTTCTGCATATCTAAGAAGTTATATAGCTGCTGGATTTTAAGCTTCTGGTAATCTTCTAGGTTTTTTCTTCTTTTAGATATGAGTAGATATACAGAATGATACTTCAGAGCTTTCTTTTTAATGACACTTTAGAGCTTTCTTTGAAGCTCCAGAATAGTTTCTGCATATGTAAAATAATGTAACTAAATAACAGCAGATTCACTGAAAGTGGCATAGTCTAGGCTAGGTTATTAGCATAGCTTTAAAGATCTTTACTGCAGATGTCACTGTTTTTTCTAACAAATTTTCTTCCAGATCAATGCAGAATTACTTAATTTGATTTTAAACAAACAGTGGCAGCATTTCCTGTTAGTCTAAACACTAAATGACAATAACAACAATAAAGCATTGTCTGGCAGGATGGGATACAGGTTATGTTCATATACCACCAATGACTGTGGATCAGCACAAAACTGTCCACTATCCTGTTTCAGTTCATGTAAGCTTAAAAAGAAATAAAGTCTACCAGCTGTATTTTTATTAGCTTGGCTACTGAAGTCAGAAAGCAATAAGTGTTGTTCATCTTAAGAATGGAAGAACCCCAAGAACTTGAGTGAAGCAGTTGAATAAATATAAGTAAGGAAAAAGAAGTCAACACATTAAGGGCATATATGAAATTTTACCAGCTAAAAGCTTGTTTGAAGTGAAGCGCGCTGAGTAAAAGAAATTCCCAAGTTGCGATGTTGGTATCCTTAGCTGGGCTGGCCTTCTGAGACCCACCACCAGCGAGCTGTCCATCCCTGGGCAGAGCACGGGCTCCAGGCAGGGAGCATGGAGTGGTTATGTCCTGCAGGATGGGCCAGGCAGGGATCGACAGTTGTTAACAGTCCTAATGGGCCTGCCTAAAGTGATGGGGCTTATAGTCCCTCCTCTTGCCCAAGGAGGATCAGCCATGCCCCTGTCACAACTGGCAGGGGGCTGTCCCACCAGTTCTTTCAAAGGGGTTTCCACTACTTTCTCAGACAACTGATTCTGACTTTCACCCTTAGAAACCTTCCTTAATGCCACTCAGGAATATGTGCTTGTTGTGGTTTAGCCTCGGTCAGCAACCAAGCACCACACAGCCGCCCGCTCACTCCCCCCACCCCTGTGGGATGGGGGAGAGAATCAGAAGGGCCAAAGTAAAAAAACTCATGGGTTGAGAAAAGAACAGTTTAATAATTAAAATAAAACAGCAATAATAATAATAACATAATGAAAAGGAAAATAATGAGAGAGAGAGAGAGAGATGAAACCTTGGAAGAAGAAAAAAAACCAAATAAGTGCTGCAACCGCTCACCACCCGCTGACCGACACCGCCAGTCCCCGAGTCACGACCGCTGCCTCCCCCGGCCAACTACCCCAGTTAATATACTGGGCATGACGTCACATGATATGGAATACCCTTTGGCCAATTCAGATCAGCTCTCCTGGTTGTATCCCCTCCCCTCCCGGCTTCTTGTGCACCCGGCAGAGCATGGGAAGCTGCAAAAGTCCTTGACTAGTGTAAGCACTACCTAGCAACAACTAAAACATCAGTGTGTTATCACATTATTTTCATACTAAGTCCAAAAACGCAGCACTACACCAGCTACAGAGAAGAAAATTAACTATCCCAGCTAAAACCATGACAGTGCTCTTGCCATTTAAGCTTGTTACCTGTCCTCCTGCCTCTGAACATGGAGAATAGGTGATTTCCTGCTCCTCTGAAGATGTCTTTTACATATTTAAAGACTTCTACCCCTCGTGGCATTTTCTTCTTTAGGCTAAAAACCCCTTAATCTTTACTCAGAGCCAGCCCTCCTCTGGTTATTCTCTCTTCTAATCTTTTGCCAACTGGTCAGAAATGTGAAGCTGAAAACTAGAAGTACCTGAGATATGGTATGTCAGTACCATGTATAGCAGGAGACTCATTTCACATGACACGCAGGCTCGACTTTTGTCTCTGCATCCCAGTCACCTATTGCAGCAACCTGAGGTTGATCAGATAGAATATGGGCCAAAATAACCAAACGATACCATTTTGCTATTCTCTTATGTGTATTTATGTAGCTATTTTCTCCTAAATGTAAAACCCTATATTTGCCCCTGAATCATACGTTTTCATATAAAAGTATCAAGAACATTTTGAGCTCAAATCTTGCATTCAGTAGAGCGGCTGGTCCCCTTTTAGTCACATTAGTCCCCTTTGGTGTTTGCAAATTTAACTTGAATACCCTGCCCAGTCATCTAGAACAGTAAAGAAAATGTTAAATGTTGCCAGACTCCAGAGAGTCTGCTCAGGATACCCTTTCATTTTGGCAGTGGCTCATGAATAACTATGGTTTGATTACAGTTTTCCAGCTATCTTTGCCTCACTCTCTTGTGGTTCCCCTAGTTTGATGATGAACATGTCATTCAAAACACTACTAGAAGCCAAGATATGACATCTTTTGCTTCTCTTCTATCACAGTGTTTCCACGTCACATAAGGCAATTAGATTTGGCAAAAGAAAGACCTGTCAGACTAATCCATGTTTCCTTTTGAATTCCTTTTTTTTTTTTTTTTTTTAATTCTGGGTGCTCAAAAATATTTGGCTTGATCATTTCTTTCCCTACAATTTTTCTGAAATTGAAACTAAGCTGACGCCTTTGCAACTCTCTGGCTCCTTTTTTCACTTTCTTTTTTTTTGAAATATGGGCACTGTGTTCTTTTTCCTTAAGTGCCTGGCATTCACTCATCTTCTGCAAATTCAACAAGATAATTACTGATGTCTTGTGAGATTCCCACCAGCCAGCTTTGGAAGCAAACCAAGGGTAAAGTTCATCGTACTAAGCAGATATTAAATACTATACTTATCTAACCATTTTACCTGACTGAGGGCTGAAGTCTTGTCTCTTTGTCCAGCTGTATCTATTACTCATACTGCAGTCAGTTCAGGAATCAAAGATTTTTTTTTTCCAATCCATCATATTAATTTTAAATGTATTTAAGAAAGAAAGAAAAAAATTACATCTGGTGTTTTATAATGATGAAAATAAAGCAAATAAAACAAGAGATGGCTGCTGCATTGTCACCTTGAAACAAAGAAAAAGTTGTCACAGCAGACACTCTTTTGTCTTTCATTGTGCTTCTTGTTCGATATGAAGAGATCAGACTCACTCCCTTAAAAGAGAAAGAGGTGCTACTGAACGAGGCACGTCTCTCCACTCTTACAGTGAGATGCACACACTCTTACTGTGCAGTTAAGCTGTTTGGTTGTCAGCCTCAGTAATGCTGCCTTTTTTTATGAATATTGTTAAAATATTGACTGACCCTTTTTATTGTTAATCATTCAAAATCTGATTCTAGGCCTTCTTCCTGTTCCAGCTGCAGCTATTTTTCACTGGAAAGCTCAAGCGTATTTCTGCATAGGGTTTATCTCCCTGACAAATTTCTATTGCTAAGTATAGTTACTGGAGAACTGTTCAGAAAAATGGAGCAGGAAAAGTATATTGAAAAATAGGTTACCTTTGCACAAAAAACATATATATTTAGTCAAAGGCCATACATGAAAGAATGTCAGCCTGAAAGGAAGCTGCGAGGAATACAACACAGGCAACTTTAGCTCTTGCAACAGCATTTATTTAAATACATCGGAACACTTCAAATTCCCTTTCAGCACTATGGCCCAGAGGATCTAAACAAATGCTCATTTAAACAGTCTCCTTGCTCCAGAAAAACTTTCCTTAAACTGTTGTTTAAAAACTACAGAGAAGAATGCTAGAGGAATGCAAGCGCACAGGAAAAGCGCCACTGAGCTTGCTGGCTATTATATCTCTGTATTGTTTATTCATCTTTCCATACACACCCTGGGGATAGTGTGGGTGCAGAACCACCAGAACTTTAAAAACTATCTGAAAACTCTTTCAGAATATTATTTCCTCCTGCACTGACCATGGGTGGTGTATATGCTCACATCAAGCCCGGAAGCATAAAGGGACCCAGAATTACATACTGAAATAGGGTGCAACTTGCAGTGTCCGTGCAATAACCCTTACTGTCTCTGAGACAGTTTCCCAGCAGCTGAAAAAGCATTAGAGCCACTCTTGCATGCAGCCATAGCGCTACCACTCTTTTCTTAAAAGCAACATTTAAAACTTGAAAAAAAACCAAACTCCCCTTCTCCCTCCAAATCATGAGTTTTGTGCTGGAGTGGTAACCAGCAGTCTCAAAAAGGTTAGCTGCCATTGTGTGAATTCTACATGTATGTCTGTACATACAAACCTGTACTTGCATACATATACATATACATATATATATATACACACACAGTTGTCTCAGTTCTCAAACTGAATGACAGAGGAAGGCAAATTGCAGAAGAGGGCACACAGAAGTGAAATCATCTGCCTGTGACTGTAGAGCAGGTGGGTACCAAAAATAGAAATGCAACTGCATCTGTAGATTATGATTGGGTGTTCCAGACTTTACTACATCTCTTTTCTTCTGCCTTCAGGACATGACTGAAGTTTGCCACATGTCTCTCCAAACACGCACACCCGTATTTTCATTTGATATAGTGAAGTCTTAGTATGGAACGATGGGAGTATAAGGAGGGCTGGTGTAGACCTACCTCTCACCCGCACTTCGGATCTGGAAGCAACTAGGAATACACACAAATCGAGGGCCCAGTAAGCGCTCCAAAGTCCACCAACTTTCCTTTTCCAGAATTTTCACCATCTTTACAGAGCCTATCCCACTTGGTGCTGTAAGATCTCCTGATGCCTTTGCTGCTGACCAGGTTAACATTCCAGGATATATCAGATAGACAACGGCAGAAAATTTCTTAGTTCTGATTGTGTTCTAAATATGGCTGCAAATTCAGCACTTCTAAGACATTGTTGGGACCTGCCCACTACCAACTCTACCATTCCTAGAAACACAAATGGTATTCAGGGAGAAATGCATGAGCTATGTGTCTCCAGAGTCTTAGCAGACAAAAGAGTGGGTTGAAGCTGGATTTGGTTAACTTTCTGTCCTTAACCCTCCTGCCACCATAAATCATTTTGTATGCAAACAGGAGAAAATAAAGATTCTGAAATGCTATGACCAAGACAGAATATGGCCCAGAACTTTGTCAGCTGTCAAAGTAATGATCCCATTTTCCATTAAAACAAGGTTGTTACTGTCTATTTGGGACAAGAACAGCATTTGTGTTCCAGGGAAAAAAAAAGAGAAGCCAGGAAAGGTTACAGGCCCAACGCTAAAGGAAAGCACATTTGCAGATAATACGCTGGAGACATTCACAAACAGTTAATTTTGATGTAGTGGCAGGTCCTGTAATGTTGCCAAGGACAGTGTAAGTTGTTGGTCTCCTAGGCTGGAGCAAACATAAAGCAGTATTTCTTGTAAGTAAATAACTTCATTGTGTAGCACAGAAAAAAACCCCATCATAAAGCCACCAGTAAATGAGGGCTAGACAATGACATTTTGTAAGTCTTTTAAGCAAGGTGAGAAGCTTAAAAATAGTCCTTCACTTTGTGCCTCCCCAACACGCATCTTTTTTTTTTCTCTGTTCATCAAGTGGTCATTCCAATCTGCTCAAAGGAGCCTTCAGAAAGTCCGCAGATGTTGCTTTTTCTGGCCTCAACAGAGTGCTAATAGGCAACGTTATAAAAACAAAACTAAGACAACTCCAGTACTTTGAGTTCAAGAACTGTAGAAAAATATATAGCTGTGAAGGACTGGGGGAAATAGCTCAAAATAAAGTATATTCAAAGTTCTCAAATGCTTTCTGTGCTGAGCTTTATGTTACATTTGCTGCTATATTTTAAAGTTACTTAAGCTATTACAGCACCACTAGACTGATGACTTAGTTATATGTAATAGCTATGGTGAATGGAATACTGATTTTTGAAAGCTCCTCAAAATTTTGTAAAAGTTTTCACTCAAATCTTGTTTATTAAAAGATATACCTCTATATACAACTCTGATGTCTAGCTTGCATAATGAAGGAAATTAAAATATTTGTCCTATTTAATTATCTATATTTCAACCTGCAATCATTGTATGAGTAATACATATAAGCACCATAAAGAAATTCACAAGACTGAGAAATGAGCCTCTTCTATACTGATGCAAATCTGGGGCAATGCCTTTGAAATCAGAACATGTTGCTTGTGAATATCGCTCTTGTTCTTTGCTATTTGTTGATAATATTAAGACAAATGTTTTAGCTTTCCACTGAGTTTCATTACTGAACAATCTTGCCCTATATTGCTTCCCTAAATCATAGGAGAAAGAAGCAGCACAGTGCTCTTCTCCAGAACAGAGATAATGTGGCTATAGAACTCCAGATTTTAAGACAAGTATGACACTCTAACCTGTGCCTGCGACTGGCCTCTGCAGAACACTTTCATAATAGGCAGAGTTATTTACTGCTTGCTAAAGAAACAGGGGAATAATAGAAGAAATAGGAAAATTGCTGTGAAGCAATTTATTGACTCTTGTGAAAATAACAGGAGTTAAGAAAGTCGGGAAGGTATGACATAATGGAGGAGGAGAATAGGAGATGGAAAATAATTTTAACTTATATATGTAATAATTTCCTGGGCTGTGATATTGTCTGGAGGGAGAGGGGATTGAGCTGGATCTGTTTCATATCTAATAGTCTTTTTTGTGCTTTGGATTTGGCCTAAGCAGTGATTTGAACACCACAATATTAAGGTAGCATCTGCCCCCTGAGAGGTTACAGGTAGTATGGCTCTGGCAAAAGATAGGAGTTACCTTCAGTGCAGCATATCTAGAGAGCTATATCACGTTTATGGCTTAAAGCACTGATATGGGAATTTTTACACTGTGGCATATTCCATTTCCTTTTGTAAGCTCATTTGGTTTAAATATATGAAGGCAGAATCCAGCTGTTTGGCTTTGTGGTGAATACAGAATTAACTTTCTGAAAAATTGCTGGTGGATGGATTGATTTGCTTGAAAGTTAAATAAAATATTCGTCCACTTAAGAAATTCAGTACCTACTAAGACAGCCATCTTGTTCACTTAAATTATGTTAAAAATCAAAAGGAGATATGGATGATTCCAAATGCCTTGGAGGCCAGTCCATGAATTTCTGTGCCTGCTACTATACGAGGCCACTTTTGTCCTTACTCTGTAAATATGGGAGGTTCTCTTCGTTTAAAAAAGTAGATAGCTTTTCACTATGTGGATCTGCAATTACAGTCATCTGAGAATGGCTGCTGTAGGCTATTGCTCTGAGTGCATTACTGGGTAAACTATGAGGATTTTGGTTTGGTGGTTGGTTTTTTTTGTTGTTTTTATTGTTTGTTTGTTTTTTTGAGCCAGTGGGCAGTTGGATCCCTCCTAAGGATGCCAAAGAGGATAAATAGCCTTAAGGATGGGTGTTTCTGCCCAAAAGGAGGGGATGCAAATCCATCTTGTGCTTGGGAGGAGCTAGGAAGGGAGTCTGCAGCTGGAAGACATGAAGGAGATCGGAAGGAAGGAACTGAGAAAGCTATCTGGATCCTGCACCTCACAGCGGGTGGCCACGATCCTGCCGAAAACACCTTTGATACTGCCTGGATGATTCACTGTCACTTTAAACATATCAGATATGAAGGCCACATAGAAACTGAATGCTTTGGCAAAAGGTATAACAGTGTCGAGATGGAGTGGGAGCCAAGCTTGGGATGTGCTGCAGGATCTTGGGAATTATTCAGGCCGCAGGGGGCAGTCTTGGGTCCCCTGCCTTTGCTTGAGGGAATCACTTCCTGAGGGATTAACAGCAAAAAGCAGCTTTTTTGCTCGTGTGTTTGAGGGACTTCTTCATTTTTCTTAATGTGCCACCTCCTCCTGCTGAATAAAGTTGATTGGGATTTGGGACGCGGAAGTATTATAACAAATATATCTGGGGAACTGCTTTCATCACCACCCTAGGAAAAGGGTTGGTTAATGCAGAGCAGAATGAGATTTTTACTATTGAGTTCTATAATGGGCCAGTACTCTGTTTTTGCAGCAGATTGGTTGAAGAGGCTTGGAATATATTTATTTTTTCACTGAAATGGGTTGGAATTGTGGTGGGAAAGAATTCCTTATGCTCTAATGGAAAATATGAATGAAAGGCTCTCAGAGAAAGGAGGAATGAAGTGTTGGATTCCGTTACTAGTCTTTGCTTTGTCTCTGTGCAATCTAGTTATTTATATTCACACAATTCTGTAGTCTAGTCTACTGTTTGCTGTCAGAAGTCATCAACAGGTTATCCATTCTCATTTATTTTCGTGAAATTTTAGCTAGAAATCTGATACCCTATGCATAGATCAGATTTCCTCAAAAGTATCGTTTTCCTGTACCCTAGGATAACTTGGGCAGCAGGTGTGTAAATTGCGTTTAAATGTTTGTATATCTGAAAAATCTTTCAGGATAGAGATAACTTAATTGTACAAGAGTTCCCTTGTCAGAAATAGTTATTTTAGGGTTCATATGATCAAGATGGCCTTGCTGATGTGTATCTACTGATCAGGAAATTCACTTTCACATGGAACATAAATTTTTAGTGAAATCCCAACCAACTTTTTCATAGCAAGTAAGAGCTGCTTTTAGTTAAAAACATTATATTTGTATGTGTGAAAATATTTCATTAAGAACCAGCAAAAAAGGAACGCTTGTGTCTTTCAATCCCTCCTTTTTTAATAAGATTTATCTTTTCTTTGTTTTTTTCTTTCTATTGCTTTTATTTCCTATTTAAAAAAATAATCTATTTCTCTCCTTAAGATGTGTTTTGTTTAAAAATTTTTTTCTTAATGGAAATGACTTACCACTGATGTGTTCTGCAATGAACCTTGGTTAGTTGCTTCGGTTGTGCATACAGGCATTAACTCAGCAGGTAGAAGTTTAAGTGGTACTAAGAGTTTGAAGTTTTGCAGTTAGTAAAATCATAGTCACTCAGTGACTCTAGAAATAACAGACTGCTTTGAAGTACAGTAATGAATTGTGTACAATTTCAATTGTTCCATTCCTACCAAAGCTTAAAAAGTATCCTCTGTCTGCTCAGGAACGCATTATCTTCTACTGAAAATGTAGACTGGGAATCAAATTTTGATTTAGTTTTCTGATAAGACCTTCACTCTCTAACGATCGAGTGCACAAGATTGTAAGTGGAAACTGACTCAAAACAAAATGATGTGCCAATATCATTCCAACAATATTCCACAATATACTCCAATATTATGTTGTTAAAGGAAAATATAAGAAATTGGGTGTAGCCTGTCTCATGACTCCATTGTAAGCAACAGAAGAAAGTGTAAGCATTCTTATTCTGAGTCCAAGGTTAGCAGTGAGGGAAGACTCTTATCAAGGAAAGATGTGGAATGGATTTATGATAACTATAAAGATCACTGTACAGCCCAAGACAGGTATGTTAAGTTATCACATTGTAGTTCATTGCATTACCACTTAAAATATTTGTGCATTGTAATATACAGAGCGAAACTTCAGTTTTAATCTTTATAATGATGTTGACCTTTCACTTACAAGAATCAGGGATTGGAATCCTTGCTCTATTGCAGAAAAGATTTTTTTGTCTTTGTGTGTCTGTACAGATTGAACAGTTTGTTCATTCTCTGATAGAAATTTTTCATATTTAGAATGTCATTTTACCATTTTGCTACCATTCTGTTACATTTGGTAGACTGACGTGTCAGCATTTATCAAGCTCTGTGTGAAGAAATCTTTGCAGGTAAAAAGTATTTATTTATTGTTATATAGAAATCTGTATGCCACTGGTATATTTAAATACCCTGGCTGTATAAATCAGACAACATGGAGGCTTGGAGTCAGTTCACACCTCCTTGCCACCAGAAGTAGAACATGAACTTATAGGGAAGATAAGTGCTGTGCTGCTTTCTCACTTGCTGTGGTGTCTCTATAGCCTTTTGCCACAAGCTAATTTCCATGTTTTCCAGCTAAGCCATTCTGTTTCAGAGCTGTGATGGCAAAAATTAAAAATCAGCTTCCACTGCCTTTTTTGTTTACTTAGACAAACAGGCAAAACATTAAAATAAAGAGCATTTTTCCTCCTTCTAGCAAAGCACTTGAGTGCAAGCTTGCTTTACATTGACCTCAATGAGACTTAGAAATTCTTAACAGCTTTGATTCAGGGCCTCTGTTCCTAATCCTGGCTGAATGCAAATTCCTCATTGACTGGAGTGGTGTAGGAGACAGCTTTTAATCGCTTATGAAAATATTACAGAAATAGCTTGAAACACTGTAGAAAGCTATTCTGTGCTTGTACAGCTATATTATCTTGGACCATTACTTTAAAATATGGCAGTGTTTTGTTTTTATAGTGGAAGCTACAGAAGCAGCTGCATGTATTGCTCATATAAATGGAAAATAGTTCTGAGTAGTATTGTGTCTTTGTTCTGCTGATTCTCTGGATTAGTTACCTCTACATTCAGGCTTAAAAGCTTGAGGACTATTCCAAATTAACATATATTTCTTGGTATCCTCTATTCTTTAATTGTGAATCTGATCTTTGCCTAAATGTTTCTTTAATCATATTTCAGATATTGGTGCATCACAGTAAACATGACTTTGACATGCCTAGGTCAAAAACCCAATGCTGTCAATGAAAAATTCCTATGATAGAGTGAATTAACACCTTTTATGATCCTACTAAATGTAGGAACATATTACAGCATGATCCTGCAGGGCCTTGAGAGTGCATTAGTTAGCCTTGTCATCAGCAGTAGTGTACAATTGCAAACAATGTGATTACTCAAATGTCCTTAAAGCTGGAACATTTTCAAGTATTTGTCATGCTAGATGGAAGAATACCTAACTGAATCTGCATTTTTCTTTAAAGCAGCAGTGCATTTTCAAAGCAAAGTCCCTAGTTGTCCCCAATTCCTGCAGGTTGCTTTGTTCTGCAGAGCTCTTCTGGTGTCTGGGAACAAGTCTTTTCAAAGGAAACTGAACAAATTCTGCTCCAGGTGTGTGTCTGGATGCACTTCTAGTCCTCCTGCAGAAATAAATGTTTCAACCAGTGAGTGCTACTTTGGACTGCTCGGTCACATGCATGGAAAGGGGGTGTTCGGTCCCGATGACTAGACTAAATCTACCTTGAAGTAAAATCTGGAAGACTGTGTAGAGTGAAGATGTAGGGTCCTCAGCACCAATAGCTTCTGTCTGCTGATCCATTCCTATTATGCTGGATGATTTGCTAATGTAGGCATAGCCTTGTTAAGGCCTTAAGTTTGTTAAAAGCGTTCCTTCCGCAAGGTTTTATCAAATACCTGTAGTTTTTTGCATTTTTGCAAAAAAAAACCCTATAACTTGAAATGAAAGATTATGTACTTGATTTACTGACAAAACAAATGAAATGGAGCAGAGTGAAGAAGTAATAGAATATTAGTTTCTAATGGATATGTTCACGGCATTTGCCATTTTCATGCTCTTCTGTTCAAAAACCCCCCAACCAAACCTTGTACTAAACACGTTACCAAAGCTTAGCAAGTCACTGAATGTAATTACAAAGTAATTACAGATAATGAATGAAAATGGGATCTTGGTTTGCATCTTGACCTAGTGCTTAGTGCAGCGTACTCTCTTGCACTGCCACTCCTGGAATAGACGTCTATAGGCCTTTGGTATGTCATACCCTTCTTATGTGGAGGTTCAGAAAAGGAAAGCTCATGTATACGGTGTAATCAACAGATCTGAATTTTTTAAAAGTACTTGTACATCATCATTGCAAGAACTTAGATATATACAGATTAAGAAACTGAAAGCTTCTGATACAGATAATACACTATTTCATAAGTTTGATCATTTCCATATATTCTCTTTACACTGAAATATCAGATAATATAAACCAAAATCCAAGTGCAAAGTCTTCTGAAGGAAGTGATATAGGAGTTTTCTGCTCTAGCTTGCATGGGACAAGCTGCAGGCTTTATGCAATCCTTCTGTCTGGCTTTGCATACACTTGCCAGTTCTGCCTGCTATTTTGTGCTCTCACCATCTTGGGCATGTTTTGTTGAAATATCAATCAAACAAGGTGTTGAGACCAGATTCTCAAACATGTTCAGTGCCTAAATCAGTGGAAGTTGATCTCTTAAGTACTTGCAAGTCTGGGCCACAGTGCCTGCAAATATCATAAAAAGGATTAAAAGGACTGTCAGTACCAAAGGCGGACAAAATTAAGTTTTCTTCTCGTACTTCACAAAAGTCCCAGGAAGCAGTAGAATTAAGTCAGATCTTTTCCTCTTTGCTCGAAGACCTGTTTTAAGCTGAAGGTGAGGCAGAGATAAATAGTTACTGTGTATTGTGTTCTGATGTTCCCTAGTAGGTATATGTTCCCAGTCATACTCAACTAAGTGTAAATTAAACCAGTCTGATGGGTAGTCTGGTGTCAAAAGTGCCATAATCAGAGGCCTTTGCCGTGCACAAGAAAGTATCTGCTCCTGCCAGTTACATGCTCCCGCAGGAAGCTTGAATACTCCTTGAGTACCAGAGTGCATTAATGCCACTTCTTATTGGTTTTCTTGATAAGATTTTTGTTGTTGAGTTTTTCTTCCATTTTGAACCTTTAGTGTGCTATATGACAAATGAGAATATGGGATAGTGTCATAGGAAAAATATCACAGCCAAAGATTTCTGGTATATTCTTTTGTCCAATGAACCATGAACCAATCCCATCTTGATATAACCTGCATGTTGGGCACCACTTCATGTTGAAGAACGTCTGGATTGCTATGTCCAGTTTGGGGCCCCAGTAGAAGAGAGTCACACATGAAAAAAGTGAATCTAGGGGAGACCCCAGCATAGTCAGGGCAGGACCAGCAGCTGGAGACCAGTACAGCTTGTCACTGATTAATAAACACTTCAACATGTGATTGAAGATGTCTGAGGTCACAAGCTGGCCTGCAATGTTAGGCTAGGAACTGCAGAGGCCTGCAAGTCATCTGATCCAGGATTGCCACAGAAGGGAACAATACTCTGGCCATCAAGCAGTAGTGAGGAGACCTTGCGGTACCCCTGGCAGCACCCATCTGGTGCTGTAGAGAGTCAGGACTTGTGAGATGTGAAACAAGCACAGGTGAGCTTTTTCATAGGGTTCATTACACCAACAGACTAGACTCACCAAACGCCACAGCTGTGCATGTTCCTACTGCAGTGTGTGACAGCTCATGTCTTCCCATGGACTCATGGGCTCCCCAGGTGAGAGGTGCAGCTTCACTCCCCATAGTCAGACCCCTGCCTCTTCACTGGGAAACAGAAACTATATATGAGTTGTTGTAAGTCTGGATGGAGAGGATGAATGAAGAGGTCAACATTCAAAGATGACTTATGTTGATAATATACAGAAACCTTTTAATTTCTATGTAGGGTATGAAATACATAGTGTTTGTGAAATAGCTACAGTGAATACATCTGTTGATTTTTAAGTACGTGTTAAATTGTCATGTGGAGAGGATGGTTAAAGTACTATTTCTGAAGATAAAAAGTCACACATCACCTTACAACTTTATACATACGAATATCAGGATTAGGGTAGCATTATTATTATTCTGTTTTGTCAGGTGATATAACTCAATTTTCACCTGCACTTTGGCAGCCTAAACAATAGCCTTTGGTGACCTAAACAATAGCCACCTAGGAATTGTTTGGGTTGTGAACACTATTTGAGTTAGTTAATATGTTAGGTAACCTTCTAGAAGACTATAACTTTACACCATCCCTTGAGGAAATGTTTATAGACCGGTACATCACTACCTGAAATTATGATAGCTTAATGGATGGATTGATAGAAGTCTCTTGTATGTTATGTACTCTTTTGAGCACACAAGAATATCTGTGTTAATGTCAAAGTCCCAGAAAGATCTTAACCGTTATAAAATTGAACTAGAAGCTAAGCTTTGCAATACTCTTCATAACACTAGAATGTAATAAGCTTCTTACACTGAGTCTCACCACTTCTTCAGCTCTAAAAAAAAACCTTGGCAGAGAGATATTTCAAGGCATAAAAGGCGACTTTGTTAGAAGTCTGTCTAACTTTCTGTTTCTGCTGCTGAATATCTCCACATTGCTAGTGTAATGACACATAAGCATATGGTTTGGGCAGACAGGAAAAATCACTAAAAGCTTTGATTTGATCCCAAGCCATTTACCTTTGTCTGAATTTGGCCTTTAGAGACGATTTTGACTAAACACAGGAGAGAACTGTGCTGATGCTTGTGTAACTGCAGCATAGCAAGGCTTTACAGTGGAGCTATAGGAATCGAAGCTTCCTGATGGGCTTGTGTTTTCCTTTGCGTTTATCCTATGTAGCTTAATTGAGAAGTTGCAATATTTAATCAGACTTTTTACTTTCATGTCTACTTCTACTAATTTATCCTCTTTGGAATTTGGGCATATATCATTGGATATGATTTTTTGCCTTATCAAGTGCTTTCCCTGCCTCCAGTTATTCTTGGGTTTTCTGCATTCCTTTTGTTTCACATTAACCTTTTCCCCCAGAAGACATGATGCATGTAAGGTCATCAAATGCCCCAGATTCAGACACAATCTGTTTTTCATTGTGTTGTCTTCACATTGCACAGAATTCATCAAGATCACTTTTATGTACCTATTTTGTTATGATCTTAAGCAGTAACAGCCCAAAGCCAGTCCTAAACAATTATTTTAATCAATCTACTTGCTAATAAAGCTTGCAGTTACTGTACCTATAAAATCAATACCTAATGATGTTACACAATAGGACATTAAATATGGCACAGCTTTAACTGTGTAACACAATACAAATACATTTTTATGTATCTGGTAAAATACACTGTTTAATCTCAATCTGTTGTCATTATGAACACCATAAGGGTTGTGTCTGCTAGTTCCACCTACTGTATCCCAGAAATATGCAGCCATGTTAGCAATTGTGTAGGTATATAGAACATGTGTAAGTGTTATTGAAATCAAATGGATAACATGCTGTAATCAATTGATTGCTCTTTGCCTTGTTTTCCCCTTCCCAACTTTTGGGCAAAGGGCTCCCTCCTCCTGTGGGTTTGAGTGTTGGACTTCAGCTAGAGACCTTGGGTTTTATACGAGCACTAATACGATGTGCATCTTCCAATGGGTGTATAAGAAAAAAAATCTTTAAGTACAAGAAAAAGGAGCACATTAGATAAACTCAGTGGCATTAGATAAATCAGTGGTGCAGTCTTTGTGCTTGTACTCGCTGCTGCTTTCCCACCTGGAAAATAATATAGCAGAATTGGAGTAGGTTTGTGGATGTCAAAGAAAATGAAAAATGAGTCAATGAAAACAGCCAGAGAGGAGTTTTAGATTAGGATTGATTACTTTGAAAAAAACCCAATAACAAGCCTGAAAAAATACATATAAAATGACAAATGACATGGTGAAAGGAAAGTAGGAGCTTCATTTCTTCTGCTCTCACTATGCACAAAAAAGGTGAAAGACTGCTAGATGAAAAGCAGGAAATTCCAGCATGATAAAAGCAAACACATCTCCATACAGTATGCAACTGGAGTAGGGAACCATTACCACAGGAAATTAAGGCCAAAGCCTCTGTTGAAGCAATCAGTACAGGTATATAGGTATCAAGGGTATGATGATAGCTTTTTAGAAAAGGATATTAATCCTCTTCTATCAGGACATAAGACACCAAAGTGGTATCTAGTAAGATTTCCACACTATTCCTCCTGCATATTTCTTATACTTCCTTATGCAGCGTGATCCCTCAAGAATCTGAAGTCCCAGATGTGAGGTGCGACAGAAAGACAGTATTCTGCAATAAGTGTATTTTTTTCTCCTCTTGTTTGGGATTTATTGCTCATTTAAATGCCTCTCATTGTTGGGATGCAGTACAACCAGCTGCATTTCACAGTGGTGCTGATTTACCAGCATTTTACTGAAAAAATATTCTGCTGCTGTTTAACCTGCATGCTACAAAACTGAAGCTGTTTTGCAATGGGTGACTCTCCTGATCAAAGCGCAGCTCAGCTGATTGTTTTGAAGCCATATGCCTAAGGCTGTACACAATTGTGAATTGAGGATTTTTTTCTGAACATCCAAAAAATATTGCTAGTATTTAATTTTCTTCTCACTTGTTCCTTGCTGTATTTATACATTTGCCAAAAGATGGTAGCTTGCTTTCTGTGCACTATGCACTGAAAGTCATGAGGAAGAGCATGTACAAGGTTTGCTGTTAATGCTGTTTTAGCTTCTAGAAGTAGAAAAACATTCACTACCGAAGGGACACAAATAAATATGCCCCCTTTGCTGTGTAAGTGTGATAATATTGACTCCATGACTGGAACGTTATTCACATTTTTTCTGAAGTCTGTCTCTGATTTAAATTTTGTGCAGTTTAGCTATTTAGTATTTAAATATTTAATAAAAGGTTGAAGTATTACATGAGGGACACGTGCAAATCACATGCAGAAAAGCCCTACATTTTTTCCTGTGTTTCATTCTGCTATCTGCGAGCTGCTGTTTTATGGTCTTGGTCTGATGCCTGTATATACAATTTGGAGTTAATATAAATAAAGAAATAAGTTCCCACACACTTTTTCCCAACATTTCTCTGCAATACTAGATTTAGTAGAAAGAAATTATTTAGGATCTGGATTTGACGTATAAAAGCAGTACGGGAAAAATTGCTATCCTTGGTGAGTCAGTAGGATCAACACCTGCTAAAAGAAAGGGGTTTTTTCCAGCAAACA
>WEKW01006860.1:49757-85202 GCA_013389905.1 Sula dactylatra
CATGGCAATAACAACATATTGGACAGATTTTTATTTGTAAGACTTTTCTGCCAGTGCAAGGTCAGAAAAAAACTACCAACAAGTTTACAGTATAGATTACTATGGCCTTAAAAAAATCTGATAAAGTGGAATGGTAGATGCAATTTGATATATGATGTGTACTATGCAACCACTTGTTCTCCAGTAAGCTCTTTTGCTCTAAGTGGAGCATAAAATGTTAGGTAGAATAAGGCCTTAGAGATATTAACAAACCAGATCAGTACAGTAACAATTTAACATGACAGAGTGAAGAATTCTGTTTCCCAGTGTAAGAAAACCCCACTTGTGTCATATATGAACAGTAAAATGTTATATCGGAATTGATAAAGTCAAAGTCCAGAAACATAGGCATTGACAGGTTACCTGGTGTCCAGTTTTGTCGTCCTCTCTTTTTCAAGTGGCCCTGACATATGATTTTTTTCAGATACATGAAAAGAAAACTTGCTGAATCAGAAAAATACATGAAATATAAAAAAAATTCTCAACAAGAACTAACCCTTGTGCTGAAAAAGCAGGTTATACAGAATATCTTAGAAGCTGAGTTTTTAGAACAGAAACTGGAAAGAAAGTTATTTTTCAGCATTTGTTGACAATTAGAAAACAGGTAGGTAAAGTCAAGTTCTTTATCTGGAAAACCAAAGAGGAACAGCTCTTTTCACCTCAGAGTGCACATGATGATGTTCTCTTATCAGCTGTGAGGAAAGATCATCTTCAGTGTTGCTCAAAAATTTCACATCTTGTTGAGTGCATACCTCGCATTTATGTTCCTGAAGAAAGGGCTCTATGACCTGGAAAAAAGTTGGTGATCTCATCCTTCTAATAATAAACTTCAAATACTAAATTATGCATCATTTCCCTCTGATTACCAGTTTCAAAGAATACACTTCTGTATTGTGTTTGTGTTTATTACGTTACATTTCATTCCCCTGAGTACTTTGCAAGCAAGCTATAAAGTCAACTATTAATTATTAGTATTGTAATTAGAGTAATCATAATGAAACTAAATATCATGGATAATGTAATGAATACAAAAAATGGGACTACTATATATCCAAGTTCCTGTAGAGGTAAATGTTCTTGTGCTCTCAGAACCATTTCATTTTGGTGGCTGGCTGTCACTTTCAACACGTCTTGCAAATTAAGAAAGTATATAAATCAACATGAGAGTGGTTATGTTGTTAAAACATAAGCAGAACACATCATGTTTGTTCTATCCCAATATTTTGCTGCTTCTAATCTTTCCTTCTCCCATCTCTTCTCATAAATGTGCAAGTGACAATGTCTAAAATCTGTTCAGGATCAAAGGCTTTGAGTTGCTGCATCCATAATGTCTGAGTATTATCTCAGTCTTTGCTTTCCTATTCTACTAAAGTAATTCCTTGTTCTATATGGTGTAAAATGTGAAGAGCCTACAGATAGAGATACAGAGCCCAGAAGATAACTGGGAAGGGGCACATTTTAATTTTGCAAATGCCTAAACTTTGGTTACATTAAAGCACACTGCTTTCAGAGGATAAAATCATTAAAGGTTTCCGAAAAAGGGAAATTGGAAAACAGACAACAAATATCATTTGGAAAATCCCAAACTCATCCCAAATTGCTATAGAAAACATTTGCTAGCTTGGGCGTGGTAGTCAAGTCTCCACGTATTCCCTTGGCATCGTGCCTTACAAATATTTTCAAGACCTTTGCAGAACAGTCTGGAGGTCTTTGGCCCTCTGGTACAGGGGGAAGAAAGGGTCTGTGCCAATAATGCCACAGCTGTGCTAGTGTCTAAAGATGTCATGGAGGAAACAGGAAGACAGTACCTCTTATCAGAGCAACTGTCATCACTGGAAAAAATTTCATGTAATCAGATTTAATATGAGATTCGGCCAGAGGACTATGTAATAAAATGTGAATAATATTAAAGATTATAGTATTTCTTTATTTGCTATTCATTTGTTACAACGGCTACAAAATTAGTTTTTAACTTAATGTTTATATATTTTAATGTAAAATATAATTCAAAATTAAATATTTTCAGGAGGTAAACATAGTCCATGGGTGCTTATCTATTTTCTTAATAAAATGTGAATGAAAAAAGAATGGATGATTTGACATTCAAAAAGCAGTACCTTTGGCAAGTATGTACCTGCCTGCTCTGCTTCTTAAAGCTTCAAGATACTACCACTTGCTTCCAACGCAGCAACTTCTGGATCATTTTGTAGCTCAGAACTCAGTGGAAAATGTGAGCTTATGCCAAAGGCAAGATACTGATGAACAGTGACACCTGCTTCTGAGGTCACACCCGTTAAACCTATGTGTAGAAGGCTGAGAGAAATTGAAGGGGAGAGACGTGTGAAAGAAACAAGTTGAGCCCTAGATTACTCTTACATACAGTTTTGTGCAACCAAGCAAGTGGTTTTGGTGTGTCTACTAATTTCTGAAACACTTAAAATCTAGCAGTATAGTACTTGTTCTCAAGAATGCCAGTGTGTGACTTGGTGTGGATCAGTTGCAATGCAGGTAGAAATCAATATCTGACCAAGTGTGAAGACTTCAGGTGCTTGTTGTCCCCTCCCAAAAGGACATTTGGTGTGTCCACAGCTCTTGCTTCTACCATAGAAAAGAGTCAGAAGGGTGTTATCTGGAAGGAAAGCACAGCTTTCCTTCATTAGAGCCACAAAGAAACAGTGATACTTTCACTATGTTTTGTCCTGACATACCTTACAGGGACAATTTTCAACCATTTTCCTTCCTTGTTCTTTCTACACCTCTGCTACATCAGGGGGGTAGAAGGGACCCCAGACCTGCACCCTTGCACTGAACGTCTCTGGAGGGCCCTTGGGAGAGGCCTGGGGATGCAGCCCTGAGTGGGGACATGTACCAGGTGGGAGACGCCATGTCACCTCTGAAGGGGAAAAGAGCAAGAATATCATTCAGTACAGGGGAAAAGAGAACCCATAGCATCATACTCTGAGGTCCCAAGGTGTCTGGGAACTTCAAGACCTGTTTGAAGTGGTCCCACAGTGTGGCATTGTGCGCTGTTCAGGGAGAAAGAAAGGTTCAATATGGTGCGGGAGTAACAATTTCTGTATCTTTCTGAGAGTAGCAATAAGCAGCATGATTATGTCTGACTCTCATACAGGTATTATTATTCATGATTATTATTGACAGGACAAGTAAGGAACCATGGCAACCAAGGGCAACTTATTGAAAGCTATTTTTGCCTGTGTTGTGTTTTCCCCTCCTCCTCCTTCTATTTTCTTTCTGAAAACATATATAACCTTTCCAACACAATTGATTCCTCTGGATCAATCTCCTCCCCATATCTAATAGTGCCTTAGTAACCTAATCAGCCAAGAGAAGCTTTTCCTGTATTTTCTGCATCATAATCTGTCTGTGTTCCTAGATCATCTTCTGCAAGAAGCAAAAGATAAAAAAATCTGAAACTATGTTCATCTTGTGATGATTTTGTTCAGCAAGAAGTGTTCTTGTAGTGGCATAATATGGTTGTCTGTTTTATGCTTATGGAGTTGTTTACAAGCAGCCTGGAGAGTTTTGCTTTGATGTGTAAAAGTATTTTGGACTGTGAAATCTTCTAAAGTGGACATGAGTGTGAATGAAATAACTCTTGGGTTAAGGAGGAAACATGAAAGCAGAATATGATCCAATTTTCTTAAATCTGTGCAAGTGATGAGAAGAAATGCCTGTGCCACCTTGGGCCTGATAAGGAAATGGAGTGCTGAGTGCCAGCTGGGCTCCTGAGCTCAATGGGTTTGAGCACAGAGGGTGTTGGAGAGGGGGCCACAGATTAGGAAAGTCCATCAAATAAGACCATTCAGGGTCCTTTGCTTACAAACACTACAACAGCCCAGGTACTGGGCGGGGTGGGGTGTGTGGGGAGAGGAATTCCTTTGACTTCTACTCTTATGAAAATTTTCTGCCGGAGTTTAAGGTTTAGATTTTAAACTAGAGACATGTACCTAGCTCTGCAGAGCTGCATAAGTGTCTGTGCCTGCCAAATGCCTCAGCGTACAGACACAGGCTTTAACTGGGCACGCTTGCGCTGCCTGGTGCTGAGGCTGCATGCTGCTGCTCTGCCTGCGTATGAACCCCAGATCTGCTTCCAACGTGCTTGAGAATGCCTCTGGGTGATGAGTGGAAGATAAACTGTATTTCTATAGATGTTTTCTTCCCAGCCAAGGGACTGCTTATAAGGTACTATTTAGGCTGGGTATGAAAAGTTTTAGTTTTTCATATTATCAGTTGATAGACAAACTCTTTGCTCAGTGAGAAAAGCTAAACTAGGGCTGAAATGGTACTTGAAGGACAAGACAGTACAGAAAGCAGTTCCCATCAGGTGAAACAGCTTAACTTTGGCTATTTGTCCTCTCTGCTTCTGAAATGGGATATTTCTATTATTGTTCACAGATTTGAATGCATAAATATTATCTGAGGATTGGGAAAGGAAATTGCTTTTGGTAGAGTAAGTGAATGGAAAAGGGTAGTGAAGAAATAAAGGAGTACAAACAGATATAATGGGAAAGAGGCTTTGTTGCAAGCATGGAGGAGGAAATACTTAACAAAACAGAAAAATGATCTATATACAAAGACTCCTGTGTCACTGCAACTGGACACACTGAAAGAGGGTGCTGTGTTCAGCAAGAAAACAGTGTACAGGTTGAAAACAGTATTCAGCCTGGATAAACAAGGTGTTAAGGCTAATGACAGGTGCAAAGAGTGAGGTGACATTGCTGGGTGAGGAGAGATCATATATGCCGCTGCATTTCATCAGAACAGTCAGAAGACATCAAAGGGTCAAAAATCCATTGTGAAAGTTATATAGGCAAAGGCATGTGGCATGGATTCAGAGGAAAGGTCAACTAAAAGGTCAATTCTTAAAAATGCTGCAAAATAAGAAATGAAAATTATATGAGGCTGGAATTCTAAAGTGATGGAAAACAAGGAGTTGAAAAATAAAGGGAGACTGCAGGCACAGATAAAAGCTTTTTTATGAGTAATGGAGGGGAAGAAAAGAAAGCTTATAAATCAAGACTTATATTTGGCATATGCATTAATGCTATTTTGTCACGAGTTCCTTAAAGGCCCTGTATGTGAACAAGTAGCTTTCTGTAATTAATAAACAAAAAAATAAAGAACTGCAATACTTCAGCTAGCTGTATCGATGCTTGGCTCCTTATCTTATTTTGATTTGCGTAGGTTAGACTATATACTAGTAGGTTAAACCACATCAGGGCAAGGAACTTGACAACCTACACTGTTCAGATATTACAGTAGTAGCCAGTATGGTTTTAGCTGATGGTCATCCTACCCTGGAGAGTGAGTGTTTAGCACACACAGGCCATTCCATCTCAGTTGGCCCCAGTGCCAGAGAATGGTCCCTGATATATTCATGTATGTATAGCCAGAGCACCCATGGTGCAGTCAGCTTAAAACAGAGTAGATTTTTGTTGCTGATGCTCACTTCAACTATTACGTTATGACAGTGTATTTAACTTGCTGCAAATTACTTCCAGAGGACTGCTGGGAAAGGTAGAAAAGTTTACTGCTGTGTTGATGGTGTGACAGTTAAGAAATAATGGCTTAAATTACAAGAAAGGAGGGTTAGGTTAAATATCAGGGAAAGACTTTTGAAGGAAAGCAGACCAGGTAGATCACATTAGAAAAGGCACAGGAGATCTCCTCACCAGGGATTTTTTTTGAATACGTTGGATATGTATCTGTCAAGGATAGCTAATCCTGTCCTCAGACAGAGACAGATGACTATTCCACTCTGTAGACAGCAAGTTGGTACATGAATATTAAATAGAAAAGGCAGGGATGCACCCTCAAATATCCTTAATGCACCAACAAACTAGGGGAGGGTGAAGCAAAGGCGACCAGAGGGTGACCAGGCTCACGTACTTTTCTTACACTGCTTATATTACTGGCACTGTAGCGCATACAACACTTGGCGAAACAGATTGTTCATGTGACCCAGGAGAAGATTTTTTTGTTTGTATATTCTGAGATTATGTTGGAAAAAGCACACTTGGCTTCTAGTGGAGATATGGATAAAATGGAAGAGAAAAACACTGTGTGCTCATACAAATAAATACTATTTCATAATTTACAAGGTGGACATGCTTGACTCAGCAGCTTTAACTTTCTTTTCCAGCTTGTACTGTAATACAATTTCCTACACTTATCCATAATTTCATCTCACATAAGAAATCCTTCAAATTCTGTAAATTCTATTGACCTCTCCAGCTATGATTATCAGTTTAATGATACAAAGCTAGTAATGCACAAGATAATCAGAGTGGATCTTGTGCAGTCATCATCATCACTGGAGAAATGCACAGTTAGCCTACAGGCTCCATGCCTACTTGCTGAACACAGGAACAGAAAGGCCTGGAACTCAGTTTGTAACTCTAAGTTAAAATCATCAAGGTGGGGTCCTGTCTTCTACCTGGTTTCTGTTTCTTTTGTCCAACTTGTTAGCTCTTGCTTGCTAACTGCTCATATTTTAACTTCCTTCGGCTCCTCATTTTGTCTTTTTCTTTCCTTTCTCATTATACCATTGCTACATTATCTTCTTATTAATTCTTATTTCCTCCATGATTTTTCCTACTTCCTTTTCCACTTACGCTCTTACACCCTTTACATTTCCATTTGTTTCATGTGGGGAATATGTGCAAAACATGTTTTCCTCCTCTTTGCCCATGTATGGGCAAAAAAGTTTTTGTAGTCCTTTCTAGGACTTACTATGATCTGCCACAACTTAAAAACGTTTGTATATCAGCTGGTACTTTGTAAGCAGTTGAAAACAGTCTTCATAACAGGGGACACTGGACTGGCAGTTCTGCCTATGAAAATATCATTATTCTAGACTACACTTTTGAGAAAGTGTGCTAGTAGAAGTCCAGAATCTCCAAACTGATGTTCATCTGCAGAACAGATAACATATTTTGCTAAAATGTCAGGCTTAGTCTCCAGAAAGCTACAATTAGTCTAATCCAGGTATGGATTTACTGTGAAGGAAAGGACAGGTCAAAAGGGCAAAGCCCTGTGCAATGGCAGTACTGACATCGGATTTGTTTATGATTGTTCATTGGAGTTGTAGCTGTGTGTTATCCCTGCATTTCTTTCAGGGATAACTTACTTTTGCCTTAGGTTTGGATGAACATGTCACGCATTATTTCTTTCATAAAACTACAGAGAAAGCATGTCACTTGTGACCACAGTGTGCAGCAGGGCTCCAGTCTAGAAGGCGGATGAAGGCACCTTTAAAAGCAGGCAAGTGAGCATGGGAGTCAGACTCTGTATCAAAAGTTAGGTGATGCACGTCAAAGCACCTTGCTGGGCTGAGCCAACACCTCATTTCACAAAGGTTAGGGAATGAGCATCAGTTTGTAGAAAAACTTGAGCACTGGTCTTCTGTGGCGTTTCAAAAAGTGACTTAAGGGTGAATGCTTCCCTGTCTCATTAATGGTCTTGGTCCTGGGAGGAATCCGGTTTCTCTTCCATCTTTTTGCAATCTGTCGTAGCATAACAGAAACACTTGACAAAAAATCCTTGGGGAAAGCAGTCTGCTTGTATTTCTTAAAGATCTGTGCATTCATACAGAAGCTGGAAAACAAGCACAAGCAATTTTAGTCTGTCATTTTAGATATTATGTCAAATGTTTACAGTCAGATTTTTCAAATGCCTTTATGCTGTAAAGAAACAGAGTTGAGCCAGACAGTGAGGGTCAGATTAAGCTCACCTGACAACAATCATCTGGCCTCTAACTCTGCCTTTTGGTGACTGATGCAACACAGTAAAAAGATGTATGCTGCAATTATAAAATAGTTTTCACCAGCAACAAAGTTTTAAAGAAACTTTCACCTTTCTATTTAAAATTAAACTTATTTTCATTTTTTCCCCCACATTTTTCATCTTACTGTGACCTGGTGCCCTTGTCCTATGAAACTGTGTGCCACACCCTAAGGTTTTCTGAAGAACCAGCACTCATTATTGAATATCTAGGCTGTGGCAAAAAATACCTTTCCTCTCCTCTGAAATGGTTAAGAGAACCAAAAATAATGAGCTAGACTTTCTCTTTCAAAAGATCATAGCTGTTTCCTGGAAAAGACAGGGATTTTTATGTAATTCAAGGAAATGAGGTTGTAAAACTTTCTGATGATGGAATTCTGCGGTCTCTGGATTTCTTCACTGATTTCCTTTGCAGACACGGTGCAAGATTAGCTGTGAAGATTGTCCCTTCAAAAGTAACCACATAAAAATTGTGCTTTCTGATTCAGATGCATTTTGTCCCTGATTGCAGTGACATAGATCAGCCTTTTTCATTGATTGTTTGTTTGACTCATTGGACTTGCCAAGCTAGCATTGATTTGAGAGACTGAACTTGATTTTTTTCTTATATATCATTGGCAATATTATTTATGCATTTCAGTGAGCTCATTTAGACAAGATTGTAGAGGTGTAGTATTAGCATACTCCAATAGCAAGAGAACAAGTGTTGTATGGCTATAATTCAGGCTTGAGAATGCTTAATTACTAGCTGAGGAAGGAAGGAGCACTAGTTAATGCTTGAGCTTCGAACTGAAATTTGGTGTGGTTGAAACTTCTCTCCTTCCACCTCCTACTGCATGTATGGAAATCCTTCTAACAGTGGGAGAATATGTGGCATCCGGTAACAATGCTGACACTACAAAACAGAGAAGCAGCTGCCAAATGATTGCAGGCTCTCAAACTTCTCTGCATTATTTCCAGTTTGTGTTTTTCTTTTCTAAGTGTGAAATCTGCCTATATGCATAGGTCTTCCACAGGTCTTCCACAGATCTGTACACTGAGTAGTGAAAATAGAGCTCACGAGGTATTTTGATGTAAGGTACCAGTCTTCTATGCGGTGGGGCAGTGGGAGGAGAGCAAATCACTTAAAACTGAAACAGCCTCAGGTATCCTATACAGAAAAGGATGTATTGAGAATGTAAGTGCTCTTTTTTGCTGCTGTGCTATATCTGACCGGTTCAAAGTAATCCATGCTGTCTTTAAGTTATTACCAGCCCCAGCAAGCAGTTTAGAGAGACCATATAACGCAGTGGCATAAATCTGGATACAACTGTTGAAGAGCAGTTCACTGTCTGGCTACAGCATTTGACATGTGTTATATTATCAAATAGGAAAGTCACATTCTGCTTTTACCCACAGCACCTAATGGAAGTGCAAACAGCAGCATTAATGGCCAATAAATTAATTATGGTCATTAGTGAATTAATAATGAAATGAAGAATTAATTCCATTTTTTAGTGAAGACAATCTTAAATGTTTCATTCCTTCTTTCATTTTGTTTCACAATTCCCCACTGTGATTGAGACTTCCTTTCCAGGCACCTGAATGACTAGACAGCCCCATAGCACAGCCTTCAAGATTTAGATACGATCTTAAACTAAGAAAATGTTAGCTCTTCTTTTTAAGCATATTTCACATTGCAAGGCTCGTAAAAGACATTGTACAGTTTAATGATATCTGGTGGGAATACTTCACAGTAGACAAGTTTTCCCTCAGGCTTTTAATGCATGTTTAGTCTATTTTTTTCTGACATGTTGCTTATTTCATTGCATGCAGCATGTCAGTCTATTCTATTAGAAAAATAAAGACAAACCAGCCATGAATCATCTGAAATGAAAATGAGTAAAAAAAAAAAATCGATTTATGTAATAATTAAAAAAAAAGTGCAAAACAAGGTGAGACCAGGGCATGAAATTTGAGAGGAAATACCTTCCTTTCCAGCTTGGCAGTTAATATCTAGCAGTTGCTAGTTGTGCAGGAAGCTCCCTGTGTGAATCCCTGCATTTCAGCAATGTTCCCCTGCATCCCATCACCTCATTAGGATTCTTGTGGTGTCTGAAAAAGCAGAAGAATCAACAGCAATCAAGCATACTAAAGACCTTCTGAGTTGCAGAAACAGATGTCTAATGTCTTGCTTCTAAAGTTCAAGTCTACTAAATCAGGTTTAGTTAAACCCCAAGGCTCAGGTTACCATAGCATTTGTAAACAGAGAAGACACCCAATTCTTGCTATCAGTAGATAGCCTCACTTATAAATTATCAGGATGGACAGGTAATTCTTAAAATGGCTTCCATTTATGTGTGTTTAGATGGACTTCTTTTTTTCAGACACATCAACGCTTTGACAGTGATCGCGTTGTTTAGGAATGCCAGTCCTATCCATTATACCCTGCACTCAGTGGCAAGGTGTCACACTGTCAATATGCCATTAGTTTACAGGGCAAGTTACATATTTTTTTTTTCCCTTAAAGACAAAAAGAACCCTGAAGTATTCAGGGTTTCTGAATTACATGATTGTCCATGACAGCTGCCGGAACTGTAGAAGTTAACCAATGCTAAGCAATTGATCTGTCAGCTTTTGGTGAAGTAAACAAAAGGAAAACAGAAGTCAGCAGCCACTCTAACATGTTTTTCCAGAGGTGCAATATCCTAATGTGGTGGATATGCTGATGGTTGTCATCCAGAAACTAGGATAGCTGCTTTTGTTCCTTCAGCAGCAGCATAACACCTCCTTCTGCATCTCAAAACCAGGACACACAGACAGGATGTTCTGTTCATTGTAGCAAATGGCATTGCCTCTGAATGCCAAGTCCATCTTCCTTTCCTTTTCAAATTCCACTGTAAAAAAAAAAAAATAAAATTCTTCCTTACACTCTGTCTAGATTCCTGGCATAGTCAGAGCACGTCATCCCATTGAAAATATTTTAAAATTTTCATCCATTGCAGGAAAACAGATAAGAAATTAAGAAAATCATGTGAGCCCACAATAAGCCTTAGTAGCCTGTCCTTATAAAGTCTTTTTTAAATGCTTTATCCTCACTCCCATTTTGCTTTTATTTCTGATTTGCTGGATGAAAAATTTGGGCCTGCAGATCAAAACTTTTACAGAAAACTACACTTTTAGCAGATAGTTGTGAGAAAAATAAGAATTGGATCTCTTTTTAAACTTGTTACTCTAGTGTAATTCAGCTTGTTAGATGTAGAAGACATGCACATTAAAAACCATCTCATCTTTTTACCTTCTTTTTAAAAAGCATCTCAGCTGGATCTTTGTGGCTCACTTCTTTTGTTCTCAAAAAGCACTAGTCTTCACTGCCTCTGTCTTTTCTAAGGGGATGCTGCTACTGGTACACTGTGTATTTAGGAACTCAATCCCCTGAACTCTACCTTTCTTGACACTATTGTACTAACAATCTAGCTGGGGTAAAAACCACTGGAAAACTGTTTAATAATTGTCTTGTACTTTGATTTTTAATTTCCTTCTAAACCATCACCATCATTGTAGGTGTTGTCATTTTTAATGCCCTCCTCCTGCCAGGGAGGTGCAGAGAAGATACCTGTGCCTTGCCGTGTCTGCTCTCAAACTTCCCCCACCTGGTGTCAATGCTCAGTATCTCTCTGCATGCAGAATGTAGCCTTTCTTGTTTCATCTGCATGAGAATGTACTTTTCATGTGTGTGTCTCCATACGTGTGTCTTTGTGCTTTAGTTAAGGAAAAGAACAGTCAAAATGAAAGACAGTAAGAAATATCCACTTAGGAAATAATGTAACACAAAGATTTAATGTAAGCTGTGTCCTTTGCCCAAGGAACCTCTCATTATCCCTGTCTCTTTAGCTTTGGAGTTTGAGACAGAGCAATGTGTTTAATTATTTAGTGGTTGCTATAGTGGTGTTAAATGAACCTTTGAGTGTGTCACGTGGTGGTTAGAGCAGTCACCTCACAAATGCTAAAGCAGATCTGCAGCAATTTAAGTTTCCACAGATTAAAGCCCCATATTCCCATTTTCAGAAGGCAGACAAGAAGAGGGAAAAAAAAATCAAACCCTGCACTCTGCATTTAATGATCCAGGAAGCTCACAGAAAGTAAGCTCTTTCCCTTAGAACCATCCCCAGTTTCTCTTTTCCTGCTCCCTGCCACTTCACATTACTTCAGTGTATAAAAATGAGTTTGCAGGCTGAGGCTGTTAACTTCCCAAATCTCTCCATATGCAGACAAATTCAATCTGTATAAAGAACACGATGCATAAACCAGTTACATTGCATTATGCAGCAGTCTAATTTATTTCATGAAATATATAACAAATAAGCAAATATATTTTGATGCCACAGTCATGAACGTTGTAGGTTTACAGTAATTCAGCGTGACCGATTGAGTTGAAAACTATTATTTGTGAAGTACGAGCTGATGAGTTAGCAGTGTAAGATGTTTTGGATGCCCAGATGGGAATTTTATGAAAGAATACAAAAATTATTGAAGGAGAAAAGAGAAGACAAAAAAAAAAAAAAGATGAAAAAAAAGTATGTAAACTGAAATACTCTGTGGGGAAAATCCAGGACTTGTTTGCACTGAAGAAGTTTGTCGTATCTGCTAAGAAGCAACAAATGGATTTCAATTAGAATTGTCATTCTTCTTCATGAAACTCATCACTTTATCTTTTCCTAGTTCATGCAAAAGTACTTCAATAAAACATTTACTTACACCTCTTTTTTTAAAGTAATACCATGTGAGGAACCTATCTAGAAAAAAAAGTCAAGAATCCGGCCTTGCTTTCCATCCTGTTTGGAGAATGCTGGTGTGGTCTGGGGTGGGGGAGAGAATAAGAAGCAAAGAAAAACAAAAAAAACCCAAAAAAGGTCCATATATATGATACTACAGGTAGGGTCCTTGTTCAAAAATATTGTCTGACAGTCAGTTATTGGAGTCAACAAGGAGAGGTACCACCTTACTGGAAACAGTAAAGAAATTTTTCTATGGAATTGTGCTTTTAATATTGCACCCTGGGTGTTTTGCATTCCAATGATGTCTGTGGAAGCTTTGAAAAACAAAATAGGAGCTTTCTGACTGAAGATGACTATAGAATAACCTGGAAAGGAGGTAATTAGAGTCAAGAGTGACAAGTTGACAGGCACAATTCAGAGACAAATGTACAGGCAAGCAGCTGAGGCAGCTCTACATCAGGATACAGCACTTGTGCACTGGGGACCTGTCCCAGATCCACTGAAGCTATCAAATGCAAGGCTGGGAAGAAGGGGGGAAGGGGGGGGAACCCTGTACTCCTGACCTAAGAAAAAATGAATTAATGTCCTGAAATATTTTCCCTTGATAAAAAATATCTTAATTATTGTGGCAAAAAAATTTCTGTAGGACTGCCAGCAACTTGTCCAGTCACTGTAGTGCTGATTTTATTTATGAGTGCCCTAATAGGTCTTATTCCCTTCTGCATCAGTGGATAAAGCTCTGTAGGACACCAGGCAAATGGAAGAGAAACACTGACTGGATATAAGCTAATAGCTGATAGACAGCATCTGTACCTTTCCTACTCACCTTTTGCATAGACCTTTCATTTTGAAAAATATACTGTGCTGCTAGCTTGAGCACTCAAGCAAAAACCTAAATTAAAATCCACGTTGAGTAGCATGTTTAGTGCAATTAAAGCAGTGGATTCTTGAATAAATAATAACCTTAACACACTCTGGTGAGATGTAGTAAGCTGGAGCTGCTAGAGGAAGAGACATGGCCTGCATTCCTCCAGCATCTAGAGAGTTTGTCTGTGTCAGCACCTTGCACAGGTCAGGATTAATCGATTCTTACCTTTTGTCAAGACCTTCATCTTATAGATCTGCAAACAAATAAAACTGCGATTTACTGGAATGGACCTACTCATAGCTTTCAAGAAAATTCTATCAGGTTTCCATAGGAAAACTCTTTCAAAGGCTTTAATAAATGTGAGCTCAGACAAATGGAAACAAAGATGGAAAAATATTAAAGAAACAAGTCCGAAATATCTCAGCTTCCAAAGTCTCAAAGTTGCCTGGGAGTGTAAGTTATACCAATGGCATTAATGAATTCTGCTTTAGGAAATAATTCCCTTTCACACGTTACAAAAGCAGCTTTTACTTTTTCTGCTTATATAAAATTTCCCATATTATATGAGAATAGATTTGTTAATATATGGACTTCCTTTAAAATAAAAGAGACTCGTACATTTTTCAGTCATTCTGCACTGTATCCTTTTTATATGACCATCAGAAAAGAATGAACATTGGGTCAATTACAGATTTCTGGTATATGAATTTCTTCAATATTCATAGATTTAAAATCCCTTAGGAACCATTTAATGATCTAAGTCTAACCAATGACATTTATGGTCATGTCTCAGAAACAGCTAAATCATCTGAGCACCATCCTTTTAACCACAAGATAACCCTTTATTTTCAAACTTCAGAATATGCTGAATAACCCTGGTAAATGATCTGTGGGTAGGAAGGACTGTCTTGCTTCCCTGAAATCTTTGCAATGTATTCTGGTTCACTAAAGGCATCCCAGGAACAATAACTTCAAAATATTATATAAGTTATTTCAGCCTTCAGTGACAGTGACAGAATTCTAAGATGGCATACATAAGCCCAAAAGAGTACAAAGTAATTTAGAAGCAAAAATATTTTGGTCAAAAATCTTAAGTTTATATCAAATTCTCTTGCCTCCCCAGGAAATTCAGAGACTTTTGCGAGAGAGGTCTTTTATTTAGATGATTTTTTCTTGACTTGTGTCCCTTACAGTCAAATTATTTTGATTTTTTTTTTTTTATTTTATTGTTGCAGATAATCAATAGATTTGATCTAGACTGGCAAGTTGGCTTTCTATAAAAAGAGCTCAAGGAGAAAGTCAATTACAGCATTTGGAGAGTAACTCCTCAGGAGAACAAATCTGTAAGCAATCTAATTGCTGTCATCATTTATCAGGTGGCACTGCATCAGCTGGTATTTTTGTGATACAGGTGAGTAGAGCAAAGCTTTTGAATGAAGGATTGAACTTTCTATAGCATGGGAAAATCAAGCTTTTTCAGCATAAAACCCCAAATGTAGCTGTTCTGAAAGACATATTTACAGGGATTGATTCTTCAAACTCCCGTGGATCCATTTTCCCCAGGCAAAATGGGGCACTGCAAGAGTAAAATGTTATTGCTCTTAATTACACACTGCTTGAGAAGTGCAAGTCCTCCAGCATCAGGCTGTCCTGGCCCCTTGAACACTGCACTGAAGATAATGAATAGCTTCCTGTATGACATTAGTGGAGGTATTTTCATATTGAAAATCTTAAGGTGAAGTTGGTATTGTTATCATATACTGACAATGCATTCACATATTCCTGCAGAGTAGAGAAGTAATGAAGAAACTCAGTTAAGAGCGCCCAATGTCACTTTGGTCCACCAGGACTGTGGGACTGTTCACCTTAAATATTGTTTGGCCAGATCCATCTGTTGTGCTGGGGTGAAAAGGTATGGTAAGTGCTTATAGAAGTGGCCGAAGAAGTGTAACCTCCCTCTCTTCCCATTATTGATCCCTGCAGTCACGTTGTGGTCATGTTGCGGCCACGTTGCGGGGTCCCAGGCACATGCTATGCTGTCCTGGCTGTTCAGACTGCCACTTCACTGACCCAGAGCAGGGGGAGCGGGAACAAACATGCACAGGATTGGGGCTGTAAGACATCTTTGTGTGGTTTGACTTGCTGGCATGGAGGCAGGAGCATACTTCATGGCATCCCAGGGACTTCCACAGGGTTTCACTGAGAGGCAAAACCACCTGAGCCAGGGCCAGGCTGCCAGGTAGAGACCTCCAGGCAAACTGCAGTTCCGTTGTGCCTTCCACTAATATGACTGAAAGTGCCTCATTTGCAGGCAAATCCTCATCCTTTCTTGTTAGAATGTAGTAAGACTCTTGTGAAATGGGGGCCTTGGGTTTTAGGTTACTTTTCTTTGCTATTACTGAAATAAAAGAAGACTTTCTGCTCATTCAAATAGCTTTCAAGGAGAAAAGACAGTTAAGAGAGGGATTGCACAGTCTGTCTTAAATAATTTGATTTATGGATTGACTTCCTTCATAAATATTCACTCCTGGTTCCTTTATTTTCTTAATTTTTTTTTTTTCTGGATGGTGTGAATCCAAATTTAAATGCATCCATGGTGTACAAATGTGGATATCTTTGCCTTTGAAAATGCAAACAGACAACAAATGCCACCATAATCCATTGCTTTCTTGATATATTACTTAGTCACATGGCTAAGTGAATGCATTTTTCTGGCTAGAAAACAACTTCATAAATTACAAGTCTGCTTATTCTAAAATGTGGGACTTCTCGCTTAGTTTTAACAGTTTCACCATTCTTAGGGTCATGAAATTAAGCAATCACATTTCTTTCTCTTACAACACCCAGAAGTTACAACAGGACAATATCCTGAAAATGTCCATTGCTACAACTGCAGCGCTGTGACAGAGTGCTTGTGCTAAGCTGTGCAGGGTCTTAATGAGGTCATACAAAAGATTACACTTCCCTCTGTCGTCTTGTGCACTGAGGCAGGGCAGATATATTAGTGTATTTGAGTATTGCCACAGATGAGAGCAGCAGCTCATCAAGGGGGTAGAGAAGGACAAAAGTATGGCTTCATCTTCTCTGTATGGCAAGAGAGTTCAATGGAGCCACAGAGAAACTAGTACATCCTTTCAAAGGCTACTGGAAAGGACTTCTGATCATCCTTTCATTAATGTTTTGGAGGGTTAGAGTCTCCTACCATTTTTGATAGTTGGGCTGTTTCTTCAGATTGTATGGTATGTGGAGGCGATAGCTACCTTTTGCTATCTATGTGTAAGGTACGAAAGCACCTGTCTTTGGATATCCATTGGCTTTAGCATATCATATCTAACAGTGAGGATTCCCAAATGTAAAATACTGAAGAGATAACTATCAGGCTGGACAAATGTCTCAGTCTTCAGCTTTTGCAGGAAACTGTAATTTCTTCAGGTTTTTTTTATTTGTTTCATTTTTTGTTGTTTATTTTGGTTGGAGGTGGGGGCTTTATATACATTTTTTTTAAAACAGTAAAAGAAATTCAGTAATGATTTCACTTGGAAGGATTTTTTCCCAGGACTACATGGAAACTGTCCATATATTGGCTGTGCTCTAAGATGAAGGTATTTCTTCTGAAGCAGAAGAAATAAGCCTTTGGCTTTTGGAAGGATTTGACTTTTTAGATTAATCTGTTTCCTTTTTTGTATCCTTATCATAGGCACTGTGGGATCAAGAGATTTCTAGAAGTAGTCTTTTGTGAAAGTGCTCATAACAGAAATGGGTTCTAACCACAGACGTGAAAAAAACACGTAAAAGCTAATAATGAACAGATACTGTTTCTCCTGAAAGTCCTTTTGCAGGTTAGGACAGTGTAGTCTTCCCTACAGTGGATATAGCAGAAGTAGAGATTTATTCAGCTAGAGCACTGGGCTATGAGACTGTAAATCTAAGGTCTATTCCCAGTTCTGTCTCAGAGTCTGGCTTTGCTACCTAAGGCAAGTCATAGACTCTCTGCACCCCAACAGCAACCTGAAAAATGGCAGTGATAACTTGCGTAATTTTCTGCCGCCATGCTGAGATTAAATTATATGAGATTGTAGGATACATTTCAGATTCTTGTATGGATGGGTGGGTGGGTGAATGGAGTAACAGGGTGGAGATCATTTTTATTATATACAAATATGGGGCAAATCACTTATTTCTCTCCAGTGAGTGGACAAGGTAAAGATACTAGAAATGTTTTCTTTCTCTGGTATACGAATACATACACAAGAGATAGTCGTTGACCTATTTTAACTGCTTCAGACTAAAAAGTCATGGAAATGTGTGGATATTGGTGAATACATGACTACAGGAGCAAGCTGTTGTACTGATCATGTTACAATAGCTAACAAAAAATTCACATGTAAAATTACAAACATCTGTTGCAAAGATGTTATTAGGGGAAAATAGGAGCAGGATATAAACCTTATCTTAACATGCATCTAAAATGATGAGTTTACAAGAGCGAAATGGTACAGTTGTGACAGGCAGAATAAGACTGCTGTACTGACCATTTAACTGTATGGTAAAGTACTTTAATTTGGCTGTGCTCAGCCTGCAAGTGATCTTATTTTGCATCATGTAGGCAGGTGAAGAGGAGACTTGTTTGCTAATTAGTGTTATGATTTGAGATGCACAGCTGTAATGAAGCACGAAATGGCAGTCGCAAGTGATATTCCTGCAACCCTTGTATGTCAGCCTGATGAGATGGCTGCACTTTGTCAATATCAGCAGGTAGAAAGTCCCAGAAGAAAAATACTAGATCAAGTGAGAAGGGGTTATTTAATAGAGGGCAATTAAAGAGAGTGATAGTCCTAATTACACATGCAAGTGCAGAAACTAGTTAGGTTTTTAGTACTGTGGTGACAAGACTTACAGTCTGCATTAGGTTCTGACTGTTAAGCATGCTGCAAGAGAAACATGTTAATTCACAGCATCAAAGAGCATTAGAAAGTCCCCACCAGATAATAGCAATGGTGAGAACCTCACCAATCAGATCTGCTGTTGTTTAGTGAATTACATATAGAAAGTACTGGTGTGAGTCCACCAGAAACTATGAAGCCACTGCTTTGTAAACACATCAAGGTGGCGTACAGCACATGGGTAGTTTGAGGCGTCAAGAGTAACACGTCTAAGATGGTTGGCAGTAGAACAGGTATCCTTGTCATGACATTCTCTTTCAGATATGAACTTTCAAGGACTTTTTGGAATAAGATTAGATGGGACAAATTGTGTTAGTCAAAGTGCATGAAAACCTATGAAGAACAAAAAAGTCTTTTTCACTGAGTCCATAAAACACAGCCAAAGAGTGCTTTGTGGTGCTTTTACTGCTTTCCTTGGCTACATCATAACTTCATATCAGGCAAGGCTTGATGCATGCTGGCTCTTCCACACTCTCTTTCATTCCTGCTTCCATGCTAAGGAAACAGGGGGATATGTTCCACATGGGAGCCCAGTCAGACCATGTGCTGGTTTTGATGACCAAAGGGGCAAAATCTGGGGGCATGTCATCACACTAATCAGTAGGTGTAGTCAAAACCTTTATTGCCAGCAGTGAGTGCTGCTTTCAGAAAGATTACAGCAAAACACAACAAAAGGGAGCACGGGTTCAGGTTACAGATAGCAGTTACCTGGAAGTGTATCTATATCTCTGTACATTTTTGTTACTTCATAGAAGTGTATTTTGAAATCAGTCTTACTCATCAAGCATATACAACTGCTTTGATGAAAAACATTCTCTGAATTATTTACTATTCTTCTGTGCACAGACTTCATAAGAGGTACAAGACACTGAAATTCATAGGCTGAGCTGCAAAAGAAGTCACACTATGCAGTGAAATTATTATTTCTGACTTAAAAACTTCACATTCATTTATACTTATTCTAAAATATCCCCTACTTTTCTGGTGTTCCTCCAGATTTTGAAGTGGCTTTACCAAGTCTGATCTCTGGCATGCCAGTTATTTCCTCCTGATTTCCATTTGATTCAGTTGTGCCTGATATTATCACTGTTAACCTTGTTTGTTCTCAGACCCACCTGCAGCTGAAAGCCATGTCAGAACAGTTTATTCCAGTTCATTAAAAGCCATCCTTGTTTTTTTTCTTTCTCCATTCCTTCAGTAATGGATAATTCCACAGTCCCTTTCTAAGATAGTATTTCATTAGTAGCACATTATCATACAAGGGGATCTGTTAAACTCATTGTAATCACGTATGATACATGCCATATTTGACTTTTCTGTATGTGATCTGCATCTGGAAATAACAGCAGAAAGACTACTGTATTCTTGTTCTGGGTAGCTATGGAAAATTAGTAGGGTGGCATCAATCTGGTGTCAACTCATACCTAAACAACATTTTTAATAAGAGAGAAAGCTTTTGCATTTCTTGATTAAAATTTGCCAATTACCACACAAAATCATTACAGTGGTTTGGAGTGTCTTCTTCTTCTCACCATCTCCGTCCTGCTGTCCCTGAACTTGTTGGACTACTTCTGTTCAGGGGGAAATTGCAGTACCTAGCTATATTTTCATCACAGTATATTATAACAGATGGTTTTAATGCCCTATCTTTTATTTAGCTTAAAATATAAGGTTAAAAAATTGAACTGCATTTTTTCTTTTTTCTACTCTGGTTCTTAAAAGCTGTGTAAATTCAATCTTAATTCTATTTATTTATTTACTTTCAAAATATACATGGAGCTCTTGATTCCTGATCATAACCACAAAGAACAAATGATGGTTTAATGGTACCTGAATAGATTGAATCCACTCAGTTTTGAATTTGAATTTTATCCTGGAATTAAGCTTCATTGTACAATTTTCATTTTCTCTACAATTAAATGTGGAAGTTAAATAGGGACCTTGGCTGTTTAGAAATTTCAGCTCGGATCCACTCCAAACTTAATATTTTCAATGTATTTTAAACTTAGTTTCTGTTAATTTTTGAGTATGAAAATTTTGTTGTGGATATAGGTGTAGCTTTAGTTTAATTCACCACTCCACATATCTAGCCTTCTCCCCTTTTCTTCTTTCACCGTCCACCAAGGGAGCACTTCAGAAATATCATGACAATTCATTAGTGGTATATGATACTAAATACTGTGATTTTTGGAAAAAGCAAATATTCCAGCTGTAGAAGCCATGATTTACTAAGGTATGCTAGCTATCTAATGAGAAAGTCTGGTTCAAAGGCTCCTAAGAAAACATTCTATGGGGAAATGAACTTGGTTTTTACAATGAGTAACATAAAGGATATGAGACACTTAAAAGCAAAGCTAAAACATAGAATTTCCAATGACACATGGGACCATGATGATATGACAGAAAAAAAAAGGGCAAAACATGATTCAAGAACTTCTATTTATAGCTGGCACACTTCATACTATCTAGATGATAAATGATGTAGGAAATGTAAGAAAGGAAACATAAGAAAGAAAAATCTGGTAAACCTCGCATTTGTTGCCCTGTGTAGGGGAAAACACATCTTAGAAAAGCTGGTCTTTACAGTCATATGAGAACTTGTAACCAGGATTGACATGAAGAAGAAATTGTTGACTCTTATCATGACTGATAGAAAACTATTACTTCTAATTAATTTTGTCTCTGTACACATCTTTCTTCCTCTCTGTATATTCATTCATCAGTCAAGATTATTTACTAGTGTAAGGACAAGCAAAAATTAAAATCGCCTTTCTGAATTTAGAAACCACATCTTATCAGACTCTAAAGGGATTTTAAAAACATTACATTCCCAACTCAGAGTGAATTTCAAATAGTTTTGGATGACAAATTCTCATAGGCTTATAATTAAATTATCTCAGCCTTTAGGTGTACAAAGGCTAGATGAACCTATTCTTTGCTCATGAAATTTAGTCAAGATCATTAACCAAATTAAGTTTTCCAGTTCCATCCCTCATCATTGTTTCTTAGAAAACAAGCATATGAGGTGTATGGTTTCTCTGATCAGAGACAGATCTCTGCAACAGTTTTGTCTTCTAAAGAGCTACATTTAATCCAGGAAAGAAAAAAATCTGTTCATTCTGGATTTCAACATATTCTACTTAAATACATTTTTATACATCCTTCTGAATATAGATATAGACAAGAAATACAGTTGCAACACTTGAAACAGGTAGAAAGAAACTCGAGGTGGCAGGCATAAAAACACAGTCGAGAAATAGAAATATGATCACTTCCAGGATAGGAGGACACTAACAATCTACACGGCACACCTCGGCTTGCAAAGTTTGTGAGAAAACTCTTAGATTAACATATTGAAATTAAACACAGGTTCTGCTTTTGATACTCACAACACATATTTAACATGAAAATGGAACATAGGCCTCAATTCAATTAGCACAACCTCAGATTCTGTTGAAATACTTTGGGGCAGTTGCCATAAAGACAGAAGCGTTAGCTGTGAAGTCTGTGGCTAATCTCACATACAATCTAAGTAAGAGGCACCAATGAATCTTTTGTGGAGTACATGCTTTAACAGTTATAAATGTAAGTCCACCAATTATGTTTTTTGCTCTGTTCAGCTAACTTATGTGAACTAGCATACTCTCCTGCCTGAAGCTTAAAACCTGATCACAGGCTCCTTTTCTGGATGGTTTGTACATCTGTTTGGTACCAAAAGGACAGAAAGGTGCTTCACTACAAGAACTGGTGATTCTCTCTAGGTCCAGAGAACAGTCTCAGACTCACAGAACAAAAGAGATCATCTGGTCCAACCCACCTGCTCAGAGCAGGGTCAGTGAGAGCAGGTTATTCAGGGATGTGTCTTGTTGGGTTTTGAGCATCTCCAAGGATGGCAACTCCACAGCCACTCTAGGCAATTTCTTTCTGTGTTTAATTGCCATTAAAACAGTCTCTTCTATTGTTTAAATGGATTTTATCTTACTTCAATTTTTGCCCATTGTCTCTTATCCTGTCACTGGGCACAACTGAGAGGAGTCTGGATCTGCCTGTAGACCTCCCATCAGGTATTCATTCACATTGACAAGATCCCCCGAGTGTTCCCTTCTCCAGGTTGAACAGTTCCAGTTCTCCCAGCCTCCTCTCACATGAAAGATGCTCCAGTCCCTTAATCATCTTTGTGGCCCTATAGCTAGACTCACTATAGTATGTTCATGTCTCTCTTGTACTGGAGAGACTAGCATTGGATCCAGCACTCCAGGTGTGTCTCACCAGGGCTGAACAGGGAGGAAGAACCACCTCTGTTGACCTGCTGGTGAAGCTCTGCCAAACACAGCCCAGGGTTCTGTTGGCTTTCTTTGCTGCAAGTGCACACTGCTGACTCATGGTCAACTTAGTGTCCACCAGGACTTTCAAGACATTTTTTTCAAAGCTGTTTTCCAGCTGGTACTGGTGCATGAGGATATTCTTCCCCAGTGCAGGACTTAGCATTTCCATTCGCTGAACTTTGTGACATTTTGTGTTGACCCATTTTTCCAGTCTGTCAAAAGGACTTTCAATGAGTTTTTCGCACTCATATGGTCTATCAAGCACTCTGCCCAATTTTGTGTTGTCTGCAGATCTGCTGAGGGTGCACTCTGCCTTATCATCCAGGTCACTAAGATGTTAAACAATATTTGCCCCTGGGGTACATTGCTGGTGACTGGCCTCCAGCTGGACTTTGTGATGCTGATCAACCCTTTGAGCTTGGCAGTTCAGCCTTATTTCAGTCCACCTCACTGTCTGTTTATCTGTCCTGTACTTAATCAGTGTGTCTGAGTATGTTATGAAAGACAGTGTTGAGGGCCTTGCTAAAGGTAAACTGTTCTTCCCTTGTCTACCAAGCTAGTCATCTCATTGTGGAAGGTTATCAGGTTGGGCAGGAGTGACTTCCCTTTTGTAAATCTATGATGATTACTCCCAATAGCTTTCTTGTCCTTAATTTGCTTAGAAATGCTTTCCAAAATTAGTTGCTCCATCACCCTCACAGGCACCAAGATGATGCTGACCAGCCTGTAGTTCCCTGAATACTCCTTCTTGCCCTCTTAAGATAGAAACGACATTTGCTTTCTTCTAGTCCTCGGGAACCTCCCACCACCACCATGAACTTTCCAAGATTGTCTATAGTGGCCTCACAAGGGGATGGCCCAGCTCACTCAGCAGTTGTGAATGCTTCCCATCTCATCAGGTCCTTCTGTTTGTCCCATCAGAACTTGTGTTTGTCCTGTCTGTTTAAATGTCCCCCAACATGATCCTCATGTACTGGGGGCAAGTCTATCCTCCACCAGACTTTCCCACCGGTGCCGGGGGCCTGGGATTGCTCAGTGCCAGTCTTACCAGTAAAGACTGAGGCAAAGAAGGCATCGAGTACCTTAAGCCCATACATGTCCTTTATCACCAGGTCCCTGCCCCATTCTTTCAGCAGCAGGCTCACTTTAATGTCACCTTCCTTTTACTGCTGATGTACTTGCAGAAGCCTGCAAATGCCATAAAGGAAATTGCTTATGCTAGAGGCTGTGTGGTTAGGGTTCATTAATCACGAGTGGTTTTTCTTGTGAGATCCTCAAGGTCATTTCTCTTACAGCCCTTTTACCTTGGCTGACCTTGGCCCTGGCAGGCCCTAGGAGAGCCTCCAAAGGGGAAAAGTAGGTTTAGATATAGGTAAGGAAAAGTACATTCCACTCTAGTTTGAGTCTGGTTTATGGCCTTCGCAGTAATTCCTTTAAAGGCTTTTTTGTGAAGACATTAGCTATGTTTCCATTAGTGAGCTGGTTCAAAGCAGTGGTGCTGCTTAGAAATTAATCATTTGACTGTCGCCATTTACTGACAGTAGCCTCAGTTTCCAGAGTGGTTTTAGTGTGTTGGAACTCGGTTCCTTTCTGTTCCTTCCGCTCTCCTCGGAAGACAAGATCCAATCTGAAATAAACTGCCAGCGCCCCATGTAGTGAGATATGTGAGAGGCCTCAGCACAACCTGCTTTGATCTATCAATCCACACATTTGCACCAAATTGCTTGCTAAAATGAGCCTAGCTATTGTGGAAATTATAAATAAATCACAGTAATATAAAGAAGCCGGTGAGTTAGAATGGGGCTTATTAGAGCAGATATGTGAAATAAAGACCGCAGAATATGTGCTCTGTTTCTTTGCTCAGCTCAGGAGCAACAACTAATGAAGGAACTTTAGAAAAGTTAAGGGAAATTTACCAGTTTGATAGCCTTTGATTGCTGTTTTGCTGAATTTTTCAGAAACAAGTTGATAAAAGCCACCAGCCTTATTCCATTTTTTTTCAGCCAGAGTAAAGGAATATTTTATTCAAAGATACATGCCTTTATTTGATTTGTGTAAAATGAAGAAAGTTACAGTCAGTATAAAAGATCACACGACTGGGGATACTGGCTGAAAATCAAAACTCTTTATTTATAGACTTTCTAGGTTGCTTCCCCCCCGCCCCAAGATGTACAGCATGGAGGCTTTGTACACTATTGTTTGTGTAGTACAAGTGGAATTAAGTGATGCATCAACTTGTGGCCAAAATCCAATAATGAATAAACTTTTATGCATGTGAATTATTCACAAATTCAAACATTGATTTATATTCAGCTGGAGAAGCTGGGTGATTGAGGGGGAATGCCAGTGGAGGTACGAGTCAAGGAAATCCATCACCTGTGACATTAGAAATATTTTTCTTCCTCTGCGCTCGTTCCCTCTACTATAAAAAGGCCATGAAATACCAATCTTTGGAGGAAAACATAATGATTAATTTTTATTTCCATAATTTGAAAACATAGTACATCATCTTAACATATAATTCCACACAATTGATATTGTGCATGTATTTTCAATAACCTACATACTAATGCATATATATAACAGGTACATTCAGAGTAATTATTTTTATAATGGTAATAATCATATTATTACTATGTATAGTCCAAAGAAATTGATTTTTGTTTTGAAAAAGAGAAGTTAGGGTAAAACCAGGTTATACTATCCTGAAAAAAAAAAAAGAAAGGAGAAAAAAGAAGATAGAAACGTACATGATTACAGAGTTGCTGAGGTAGGAAGACCTTGCAATCAGGCACAGACATTCAGGAATGTTTCCTCAACCCTTACTCAGTAGTTAATTTCTCTAGTATTAACAGTCATACCATCCCCCTCTGCATCCCATACCATCATCTATTCTTGACGGAATTCTCTCCAAAAGCTTCATTGCTTTAGAAAAATAAAAACTATAATTTTCAAAAACAGCCATTCAATATTTTCATGCAGGACAATAAGATTCTTACCATAGTTAATATGTCGCTGATAAATACCATCTTCCTGAGATGTAATGGCATTGTGTACTATTTTTATGTATACTCCAAAGTAACTGGTGTTAAGAAATGGCCCTTTATTTCTTTATTTACTATGATGTTAATTTTCTGTTGTTTTCCTCTGGTGCACCATATTAACTACACTTCCCGTTTCAAGCAACAATGGATATAACTTCTGTCTCATTTACTTCCTAAGCCATGAACAGATAGATTCTGGGAAATATTTGGGGATACATCACCATAACTTTGTCCTATTACTGTACTCTTTACACTGGTCCTGTGCTATTGACTTACTCTGAATAAAGGATACTGACCTACATGGACTTTTGGTCTCATCCAATAAATATAGTTGTTTCTAAGTTTACTGGTGCTTATTTTACCTTTACTCACTCTTTTTTTTGTTGATCTTATTTTTGTTTATATTGCACAAGGCAGAAAATATATGTGAAATTTTGCCAATATTTTTGCTATTATGTCAACTTATTTCATTCCCTGAAAAAAAAGTATTCTGATCATTTGATCCCCTGTGCAAAAACATTACTCCCAGTAGATCAGGACAGAATCCCAGTTACCATTGCTAATCATATCATCCTTTATTTTTTCCCTTCCTGAATCCCAATCAGATTAACTTTTTTAATATAACCATGGTTGTCTAACATCATTTTCACTGTAAAATTTTTCAAACCTACCCACTTCTAGCTTGGTTGTACCTTGACTATGGCACCATCTTAGGATCTGCGTGGCCTTTGCAGAGTGACTGCCTTTTCTGAATTGTTCTACCCCCTCCCTTAACTAAAGCACATCTGAAAACTCATTTCTTCAATGACCCTTAAGAAAATCAGTTTATTTTATTGCCTATGTATTACTTTTATTGAAAATATAAATGGAAGATGAGGTAAAATGTTGTAGGGGAAACTTTAAGAACATTAAAGGTGAGCTTGGAAATTGATGGGGGAAAAAGGGGGAGATACAAGAAACAGCTTAAATCTACAGAAACCCATGTGAGGAACAGACAAGCAATTAATGCATAGCACATGATAATGCTTGCATCAGTATGAATTGCTCATTAAGAGCAAAGATGCAGGCAACATCTTTGTGTAACAGGACAGGATACCTATCCTATACAGGACAGGTATAGCTTTGGTCCCGTCTTCTTTCCAACATACCAGTAATGATGAGGTAGGAGGTACAAGTGGTATAAATTTGCATTTCTCCTTGCAGTCACTGTGGATAGCTGAGTAGAAAAACTGATTACAAAATAAAGCACAGGTTTGGAACCTTAATGACTTTTCTTTTACATCTCCATGTATATGTATAATACATGAAGCTTCCTGCCTTCTCCCTCTGCCTCCCAATCCCATGGATTGCCCTTTTTTACTACTCTTACTTTGCTCGAGTTCTGGCTCACTTTAGTTTCAAATACACTTCTGCAGGTGAATAAATACAGAGGAATGTGATTTTGTGGAAAATTAGTTTTGTTTAATATCTTCTTTAGTGTTTCTGTTTTAACAGGCCCCCATTCCTAAGAGCAGAGATGCTAGTCTTCACATCCTTCACTGATTTCAGGTTAGATAACAAGATTCTGACTGTAGCTTAAAATGCATGCATTCTGCCTGTAACTCTTCCCCTTCTGCCTTACTTTTCTGTCCTAAAATATCACTGCAAAGTGTTTCTAATATCATTGCCAAGTGTTTCTACACTGCTAAAGAGCTGTTGTGCTCTATTACACAAGTGGCTGTGCTTCAGTGACTAAGTGATCCATATCTGTATGTGTATATGAGCATGTGAATGTATGCGTATATGCACATATGCATACAAGTGCAAATACAGAATGTATATAAAAAATGCATTCCTTACTTTGTATAAAGATGCAAGAAGCTTTTAATTGTTTTTTTTTTCTGTAAAATTTTAGCAAAGTTTGAACAAAACACACTTGCAAAGAAGTGAAAATCACATTTGTAATTTTCACTTATAGTGCCACTAAATATATGTTTAATATCTTTCCTCCCCAGGCAAGTTCAGTATTCCCAGGGAGGGTTGAAAGATGAGAGTAATGTGCAGAGCAGTAGAGAAATGCTGTGGGAGTGGATAAATCTGCATGACCCTGGACATGTTCCAACTACTGCCCTGTAATGTGCTCCAGCAGCTGCTGGCAAAGCTATCGGTTGCTCCTTGAAAGTCACCTCTCATAATCCTGATTCCACAGTACCACTTCATGCAGCCAGTTGCTGAAGCAGCTTATGTGTTGGACATTCAAGCTGGATATAACCAGTCCAAGTTGCCTATTTCTGTGGCTGTTTGCATGGCAGCAAAACCACATGTAATCTAAAGCCAGGAAAGAGACAACTTGGAAAACAAATTACAAAGTTCAGAGCAGAAAGGATAAAAATTAAGCAGAGCAGTTTTTAATAAGTGAACAGAAGAAAAAGGGAAAAAAAACCCCACAAAACATACGAACAACTAACCCAACAAACCAGAGGCAGAAAACCACAGAAAGATATAAACAGTAAAAATAAAGGCTGCAATTTTCTCAACGATGGAGATACAGGAGATCTGTAGGTGAGCTAACTTTTTTAAGAGCCTCAAATGAAGTGATAGTATAGCCAGATTCCTTTTCTGACCCTTCTCATAGGGCACTGTTCATTAATTCAAATTATACCTCCCAAAGTAAGTACAATCCTCTGCTCTGCTGCCAGTTTCTCTCACATGAATTTGCCCTGTTGGCTGAGCACTCTCTCTCAGGCTTTCTCTTTCTAATATTACCTGTCAATTAGTCCATCTCCAGCTTCTAATCAAATGGGGTTATCTGCTCCCTAAAATGCACAAAGCCACCCTGTTACAGGTCATCAGTGTGGCAATCCAGCAACAAGATTCATTTTGAGATCCACCAGAAAATTGGTAAAACCACATGGTGACCAAAAAAAGCTAGCNAGGCATTTCATCCTAACTGAAGCTGACATTTAAAAACATCCGGTAGTATGTTTATACAAAATGACTTAAAGAAATAAATACCTGGTATCTTTTTAATATTATTTTTCTGGGATTTTTTTTGGGGGTGTGTGTTTTGGTTTGGTTTGGTTTGAACGGTCCAACACCGTCTGCATTGCCAGTAAATAAGGACAGGAAGATAGACAGGGTTGCCAAGCTACTAACTGGAAGAAACTTGAGATTCATGAAGGGAGGAGGGAGGTGACCTTGAAGTGCAAACCATTGCTTGTGGTGAGTGGAGTTTAGCAGAGAGAAAGTTCTTATGCTATAACAGAATATTTCTCTATCTCTCAAGGTTTCTTTCTTGAAAAGTAATGTGTTTAGATAATTTACTCATTTCTTTTTCTGATAATCCATAAAAATATGGTGAAACTGGCACTGCATTAAAAAAGTAGACATAAAAGCTGAAGAGATGGATAACTTCATATATTTGGGTGCCAGTTTTGTAAGTTTTTTCTTTCTGAGAATGAATTTAATGGGATTTCTGAATGTGTGAAGGACTTGTAGGATTTGAGCTTATAATATAACATGAAAGAAATTAAATATATTACAAAAATAACCAAATTTTGTGCTTTGAAGCATGAACTGCTCTGCTCAGTTGTCAATATTCTTTTCTTTCTTTCTTTCTTTCTTTCTTTTTTTTCACAGCAATTGGCCAAGTTTTTTTTTTAAAAGGAATTATTATCTCTTTCTTCAGTATTGTTATCAACCTGCTGTGATCTCTGGACAAAGAACATGTTATAGAAACATGTGGTTGAGAAAGATCTTATTCCTTGGCAGAAGTAGTTATCCAGTAGTAAGTGGAACAAATATGGTGAGATATAAGCTTAAGGTTCTGGAAGCAGAAAGCATAAAAATTCGGTTCTCTGCTTTTGTCACAATGCTCAGGATAGCAGAAGAGATATATCTTTAAGTTCTACTGAAATATAGTCTATGTCCAGGCAGTACAGGGTTGTAAAAGATGTTTCAAAGTAGTTGCACTTAATTTATGTGGCAACAGGGATCCTGCAACAGCTGGACACCGTTTTTCAGCCAAATCTATTTAAGGCAGCACTTTAAGTTTAAGGACTATTAAGTAAGTAGGCTAAACTGGTTTTGTCTCAAACTAGTACAAAGTTCTCTTGGAAGATCTAGGATATACTCTGCTGTAATTAGTAAACCTTGGTGATCTATTTAGAAGATGAAATAGCTTTAAATATATTTGAATTAATCTCTGTACTTGTTTGGGTATTTTTAATTATATCTGCACACCTCAATATATTAGACAAAAAAAATTACCAAAAAGATAGAAAATCTGCAACTGCAGAGTAAAGTGTTTCTTTCTATTTGTTGAGTCCTGATTCATACAAATTTTGTTTGGCAGACATGCTGTACTTCTTGTACAGTGTGATGCCTTTCAGAAACATGAGGAGTCCACAAACCCGTTAGTTATGTTTATCCAAGATGCTCACATTACAAAGAACATTTTTTATGTCCTTGCTTTTCCTAGTTATCTTAGCCAAAGAATAGCACTATATCACATCATCATGCTGAATGTGTTTCTTAAGTGCCTCTTTTCATACTGTCCTTAATAATCCTTTCAAAAAGAAGAAATTATTTTCAAATATTCCTCTGGAAATATTCCTTTTAATGTTTTGAATGTCTTTCAACTGGTCTCTTAGCTAACACTTGCACTGAAAATCCAAGCATAAGGAATCCTACAAATAGAGAAGATGCTTACAGGAACCACAGATGAAAACATTGTCAGTAGGGTATTTTAACAGAGTAAGGGTTCTCAGAGACTTCTTGTTTTGTCAGAGTATAGATTACCATTGTCCAAGTCTGGACTTTTATTCCCCATGCCTTTTGGCTAGGGACATATTGACACAGATTATGCTTTTAGCATGCTGTAGACCCTAAGTTGGTATCTATAATGTTTGTTCAGTGATGGATGGATGAATGAAATGGTCATTTTTGTGTTTGTATGTTAGGTTTACTGCTGTCATTATGTTATTTGGGAATATTTTTCCTCTCTCCCATTTTAAGTTCGTCATTTTATGTGCATTGTTTCATGCTTCAGCTCAAGTAGTTAGATTTCTTTAGTAGTTTTCATCAGTGCTGCACTTTACCTGCAGTTTCAATCCAGAGGGATGAGACTGAATCATGCTTTACACTATCACTTTCTAGCCAAACTGGAGTGCAAAACATGGGGCAATAAGGTGAATGTAATATTCTGGATTACATTTAATTCTTGAATATTCTGCAATATTCAAGAAGCCACACTGGATGATCACAGAGTTTCTTTCTGGTCACCTTCCCTATAAACATACACTTTGGGAGGTTTTGCTTCAGTGAGAACCACTTTTTCTTTCCCTGTCAGAAAGTCCGGCAGGATAGGTATTGCTGGCAAAGCGCCAGCCACTCCTAAGCCAACTGGTGTTCAGTAAACTCACACTTGAAACACTTTAAATTACTTGTTCTTGGTAAGTTATGCTCTGTGAAGGGAATGCAAAGGAACTTTTTTTCTTTAGACAGAAAGGGACAAACATTGAATGAAGGCTGGCAAGAAACCTAGAAGACACTGTTTTTGCAGTCATGCCCTTTATTGTTTTTGAGTTAAGGAAGTCCAAGTTTCATAGAATCATAGAATCACAGAATGGTTTTGGTTGGAAGGGACCTTTAGAGGTCATCTACTCCAAACCCCCTGCAGTGAGCAGGGACATCCACAACTAGATCAGGTTGCTCAGAGCCCCGTCCAACCTGACCTTAAATGTTTCAAATGATGGGGCATCTACCACCTCTCTGGGCAACCTGTTCCAGTGTTCCACCACCCTCATTGTAAAAAAATCCTTCCTTATATCCAGACTAACTGTACCTTCTTTTAGTTTAAAACCATTACCACTTGTCCTATCACAACAGGCCTTGCTAAAGTGATTGCCCCCATCCTTTCTATAGTCCCCCTTTAAGTACTGAAAGGCTGCAATAAGGTCTCTCCACAGCCTTCTCTTCTCCAGGCTGAACAACCTCAATTCTCTTAGACTGTCCTCATAGGAGAGCTGCTCCAGACCTCAGGTCATCTTTGTGGCCCTTCTCTGGACCCGCTCCAACAGTTCCATGTCCTTCCTGTGCTGAGGGCTCCAGAGCTGGACGCAGCACTCCAGGTGGAGTCTCACCAGAGCAGAGGAGAGGGGTGGAATCACCTCCCTCGACCTGCTGACCATGCTTCTTTTGATGCAGCCCAGGATACAGTTGGCCTTCTGGGCTGCAAGCACATGTTGTTGGCTCATGTCCAGCTTTTCATCCACCAGTACCCCCAAGTCCTTCTCAGCGGGGCTGCTCTCAATCCCTTCATCCCCCAGCCTGTATTGATACTGGAGGTTGCCCTGACCCAGGTGCAGGACCTTGCGCTTGGCCTTGTTGAACCTCATGAGGTTCTCACAGGCCCACTTCTCCAGCTTGTCCAGGTCTTTTGGGATGACATCCCATCCTTCTGGCATGTCAACTGCACCACTCATCTTGGTGTCATCTGCAAACTTGTTGAGGGTGCACTTGATCCCACTGTCTATGTCACTGATGAAGATATTAAACAGTACTGGTCCTAGTATGGACCCTTGAGGGGCACCACTCATCACCAGTCTCCATCTGAACATAAAGACATTGACCACTACCTTCTGGATGCGACCATCCAATGAATTCCTTATCCACCAAACAGTTCACCCAACAAATCCATATCTCCCCAGTTTAGAGAGAAGGATGCTGTGGGGGACTATGTCAAAGGCCTTACAGAAGTCCGGATAGATGACATCCGTGGCTCTTCCATTGTCCACTGATGTAGTCTATCCATCATAGAAGGCCACTAGGTTGGTCAGGCAGGACTTGCCCTTGGTGAAGCCATGCTGGCTGCCTTGAATCACCTCCCTGTCCTCCATCTGCCTTAGCATGGCTTCTGGGAGGATCTATTCCATGATCTTCCCAGGCACAGAGGTGAGGCTGACAGGACAGTAGTTCCCCAGGTCCTCCTTTCTACCCTTTTTAAATATGGGCATAATGTTTCCCTTCTTTGAGTCCCCAGGGACTTCACCTGACTGCCATGACTTTTTAAATATCATGGAAATTTGCTTGACAACTACATCAGCAAATTCCCTCAGGATTCTGGGATGCATCTCATCAGGTCCCATAGACTTGTGTATATCCAGGTTCCTCAGGTGGTCATGAACCTGATCTTCCCTTACAGTGGGAGGGGCTTTATCGCCCTGGTCTCCATCCTACGGTCCATCGACTAGGGAGGGGTGAGAAGAGAGGTTACCAGTGAAGACTGTTGTCTGAGTACCTCAGCCTTCTCTTTGTCTGTTGATACTGGGCCACCATTCTTGTTCATCAGGATGGGTACGCTTTCTTTGACTTTCCCTTTTTGGTTGCCGTACCTGTAGAAGCCTTTCTTGTTGTTCTTTGCATCCCTTGCCAAGTTCAGCTCCAGCCATGCCTTGGCCTTCCTGACCCCATCCCTAAACAACTGGGCAGCGTCCCTATACTCTTCCCAGGATACCTGTCCTTTCTTCCACTGCCTGTGCAATTCCCTCTTGCTCTTTAGTTTGACCAGCATGTCTCAACTCAGCCATCTTGGTCTCTTCCCTTCCTTGCCTGATTTCTTACACCTGGGAACTGAGAGCTCTTGTACTATATGGAACATGTCCTTAAAGAACTGCCAGCTCTCTTCTGTTCCCTTGGCCCTGAGGACTGTTTCCCAGGGGGTCCGGCTGATAAAATCCTTGAAGAGCTGGAATTCTGCTTTCCTAAAATTTAGGGTCCTTACTATACTCCTTGCTTTTCCTGTATCCTTCAGGAGTGTGAACTCTGTCAATGCATGGTCACTGCAGCCCAGGCTGCCTCCAATCTTGATGTCACCGATGAGCTCACTTGCATTGGTGACCATCAGGTCTAGTATTGCATCACCTCAGGTAGGGCTGTCTAGTACCTGGCTCAAGAAGTTATCCTCAATGCTTTCTAGGAATCTCCCGGGCTGCCTACAGCTCACTGTGCTACTTTTCCCTAGGGAAAAGAAACACTCCTAGTCCAGCCCTGCTCCTATAAGGAGACCACCTATTACTCAGCAAGTAGCAAATGGTTCACTCCTCTACACTGGATCTAAGTTCATAAGTACTACATGCTTACCCTGAGTGGCTCTGTGTAAACTTTTCCACACAAGAGTAGAAGGCAGAGATTCTTCTTCAGTATCTGTCTCTGCATAGTGACAGCTCCCCAAATGGTGGCCTCTTTCCCATGCACCACCCCAGCCTCACTATTATTCAGTTTCAGCTGCTGTTTCAGCATTCTGTTCAACATTTCTTTCAGTTATTATTCAGTTCAGTTGAGTTCAGCATTTGTCCTTGATTCACAACTCAAATAGGCACTTAGGTAGTCTTTCAGGATATCCTTAGATAAGCAAAGTATTTCAGCCAGGAACCATCTTCTTAGATCTCTTATTCAAATAGAAACCAACAAATTATAGTAAGCACTTTGTCAGAAAAGTTCTTTCCTGTGATATTTTAAGATGATTCCACATGATGGTAGTCAAGCCACTTCCATTAGTGGAACTAACAAATATTTATGTGTTTAATGTATTTTGGGATGTCTATTCCAGTTACAGTGTGAAAGGCTTGATGTCCTGTCTGACAGCTGCTAAAGTCAAGCCTTGAGCTTTGATGGGACTTTGTGTCCCATCCTACAGTCAATGTCTGATCTCTCTTCACTGGGGATGCAATGTTAGTTCTGTTCCCCAGGTCTGGTTTGGTTAGTCTTGTGAAATTACTGCTCAGGAAGGTGGTGGAGAAGTGACATCTTTAAAACACCATGCTGCTGGACAGCTACTTGGCTTGAAGCTGGAACTGAGAAGAGAACAGTTATAAAAAGAAGTCTCATCTTTTCCATGGAATGCATGAAAGCAATGTTTGACAGCATAGAAAAAGGGAGCAAGGCTGGGTTGGCAGAACAAGTTGAGATGTTTTTTAAGGGGAAGCTGCACGCATTATTCTCTTAGGAACAAACTATTTCAGATATGCCAGGAAACCTGCAGCTTTTCTTCAATCTTTTTTCTGTATAAAACAGGCCAAACACAAACACACTAGAGTGAATAGAATCTGCACTCTTCAGTTAAAACATTGAATGTTTTTTCCTGTTTTAGTTTTATCCATGATTGGTAAATAGCTTCCAATTCATCAATAGCTTCCAATTCATCATTAGCTTCCTTTTGTTGTTTTGCAGAATAATTTTTCGTAGTTAATTGTACAAGGAGAACCCGTCCCACTGCTTTTAGGGACAGGATAAAGTAATGTGAACAGCAGGAGCAGCAATAGTTCAATTAGCAACACTGGCAACTTCTTTGGAATGGCAACATTGCTAGAGCCAAAGACATCGCTGCCACTGAATTGTCACTTGTGAGGGGGAAGTATAGAGCCCTTGGTAGAGTTTTGTAGAATAGCATGACAGACAACAAAATGGGTAACCAAGCTGGGAAACTGAAAACACAGTACAAAGCTCTTCCATACTATGGGACTGTGCTGAAAGATTTTTCTCAACAAGAACAGCAAGTGTTCTTGCTAGGCAATGTATATACTATTTGCTGCTTTCAGTACATTCATTAAAGAAATTCCATCTTTCTGTTAGCCTTTCAGATTAATTTTTCTTTTAAACCTCTGTTCCTTTAAATGTGCCTTTTTT
>WEKW01006861.1:0-13054 GCA_013389905.1 Sula dactylatra
GCGTCGGAAGGCCGAGCGAAATCTCAGGAAGCCTGTTTGTTCCTGAGAAACAATCTGGTTTCTCACCTGGGCTGCTCAGTAGTACAGTCAGCATTGCTTGATGAGTAAATAACCCTGCTCCCTTGCTGTTCACTTGAGTAAGCAGCCTGCACTTCCTTACTTTTGTGCACTCCTCCTGCCTGTGGATCAAACCCTGTACTGCAGCACCATTTTTAGAAACTTACAGAACTTATGAAACATCTCTCTTAGCTGCTGTGAAGCTAACCACGGCACAGTAAGCTTCTGATTTTAAATGGCCTCTGCTCTACACTTGCCTTGTGGGTTTTTTTTTTTCCATGAGGCATCCTTATAGGCCTTCCAGAAGGTGGCTACCAACGGAAAGTTTCAGACTTCCCTGCCCTACCTGCTCCTTTGTAGACTTTTGCAAAATCTTTTTTGTGCAGAAGGATGGGAAGGTCGGATATCTTAGGAGATTACTGTGAGCGTTGTTAGAGGTGAATGGTCAGCAATGGAGAGGCTCGTGCAAGTCTCTTCTACTGAGGAACCTTTGTTGTTTATTTCAGCTAAAACAGAGTTTTAATGACAAGTCAATGATTGGGGAAATACACCGCTGAGATAAGAAAGCTGAATACTGCCTTGTCTTGAGAGGGACAAGTTTGAGGTCGGAAGATCAAAAAGCAAATATCCAAAGTATTAAGTAGATGAAGAATGAAAACTCTCTTTTTTCCTGAGTTTTTGTTCTTTTTGTTTTTCTTCTTTATGCCTTCCAAAGTTTGTCTGAGTCATTTTTTTCTCTTTTTTTTCTTTCCGCCTTCAGAATTCATTTGGAATTATAGAAGATTGAAAACATGTAAAAAAATTTCTTAAGTAAAGAAATTATATGTTTATAGGTAACAGGCTTTATTTTTGAAAGCCATGACATCAGACTCCATTTTTAAGTACCTTGGTGTATCATGCTGCTTTGTGCAGATCTTAAATTGAACATTTTTTTGTGGTGTATGATCATTTCTCTTCCTGAGGCTAGGAGGGCCTCCTAGTTGTAATAAATGCCACATTTTGCAGTATATACTGCCTTACTACTTCTGCATGCTTTTATTTTCTCCTAGGAGTTCCTGTAGCATTGAAGTTCTAATGTGCAGTTTTCCTGTGATCCGGAGCTTCACAACTGTTATCTGCTAGACATAGTGCATCGTAGTCTGAAGAGACCTAATGACATAATATTTACAGCAGTATAGGGTTTCAATCAAGACTAATCTTTTGAGGCCACTTTGATGGGCATTAAACTAAGAAACAGGTACATCAAGCCCCAGGAATAAAGCACATGAATAAAAGTGCTGGGCATCTGCTATCAGCCCTTCCGACTTCACTAGTTTGTACAGCTGCATGTTTCAACCGGCATGGATTTTCATGTAGGATAGCTGGAGAAGGTGAAAAAGCACTAAGCTAAATTCTCTTTGACTTTTACCATAACAAGGCACGCGTTTGTACCAGTTTACCAGGAGAGAATATATTATGCGGGAATACATTACTAGAAAATCCTCTTTCTTAGTAAATCTGCACTTAGGCATGGATCAGCATTGATGCTTACACAAAACGGCTGATTTGTTTTGCTAACAATCAGTGCTTTCCTGGAATCTAATCACTCAGAGTACTCAGGTCCTTGGAATATTTTAAGAATAAAGACCTCTGTATCAAATCACTTTATTAAATTGATATGACTGGCCAAAGGAATACCTGACTGCTTTTTAAAAGGTATTTACGTATTTGCAAAATTATGAAGGTGGCACATTTTGATGCCTTAAAATTTAGTCGGGTTTTTTTGCATGATAATGTTTCATCTGTCATATTTAAGGATCTTGCAAACATGATTGTTTAGTATCTTTGCTCAGTCTTTCCTTTCATCCCCTTTGTCTTTTGATCTATCTTTTCTTTCCTTACAGATCTATGGTTTCCCCTGTGGTCTTTAAACTCAGATGTTTGGAAAATTCGCTATCTAGTTATGCTACTGGCTTGATGTACTGAAAATATGAAACGTTTCACTGGAAACACCTGGTCTGTCAGCAGCAGCAACATGTCAATACTGCACGCCGTGCACTGGCAGCCTGTTGCTCTGCAAAAGCTGGCATGTAAAGGCTGTATCGGTTTCTTCCTGCCGGTGGCAGCAGTGGTACGAGTTTTGCCGTGTTGCAGGCGGAAGGTGGTGCACAGTCATGGGAAAGATGGTGTGTGGATCTAGTAGGACTAGGAAGGGATCGCAAACGCAAGGTCATCATCATCCCATTAGCTTTTCCCTTGGCCTGCGTTTTTCTTTTTCGACAGGGCTGTGTTTATTAATCTTTTAGCTTGTGTTTAGCTCTGTCTTCTCCAAAGCATGGAGTTTTCATCGTCTGGTGGTTCTGCTGCATGTGTTTCAGGGTAGCCAGCTACATAGTAAGCAGTCTGCTTACACCATTTTGTAGGTAAAACAACGTGTCTGCCTTTCAGCAATCTGTGTAGTTATTAGGTTTGCATGCACACAAGGTAAGGAGCTAACATGTTTAAATTGACACTTGTGTTTTTCTGAACCTGAGTTAGTACATATCAGCTGTCTGTTACTAAGTACGTCAGAGCCTAAAAGCTACGCCTGCCGCCTTCCCAGCTGTTTGTTCCAGCTGTTACACTGACAGCATGTTGTGTGTGCTTACAGACCTCGTAGTGTTGGGGGAAGGGTGTGAAAGATGGTGACAAAGCAAGAAGAAAAAGGAGAGACCAGTTGCTTCCAGAAACAAAACCCAGATCTCTCTTATGCAACAGCTGACTGTTTTTTTCTCCTCCCCCACCTAACGTCAGTCTTCCATGTGCACGCTGTCACCTTCTCTTCCCCAGACAGCTTGATGCATGAAGCACCTCTGAAAAACAATTTGAGCAGCACAGCATTTTAGGAACAACTGTGGAAGCCATCGCTAGCCATCTCTTTGCTGAAGGCAGGTGTTGTTTTAAACCAGCATTTCATTACTGCAGGTCTAGTAACATCCATTTTGTATCATCCAAAAATAGCTTGTTCAGCTTGAGAGTGAGGACATTCTCCCTAAAGGTCCTAGGAGCCTGAGGCTATGGCTGTGCTATGTTCAGAAGGCATATCACCAGTTAGCTTTAATCCAGCTGGACTGAGTACAACAGTACTCAAATAGTAACACAGAGTTCAGTGTGGGATAGCTAGCTAGCTGAAGAAGTGTCCAGGCTCCCAAGAGGCTTCTAAAACTTGAAGCAGTGAAAGCTGGCCCTAGCCTGGCTGCTACAGTCATTTTCCTACATTTGTAGCATAGTAATATAACTTTTTGATGTGACTGATGAGTGAGAATACCATTCAAATCATTTGGACATAAATTCTTGAGGGCTTGGTCATGCTACTGAGCTACTTAAATTTTTGTGTATTTGTGTATTCAATGCAGTGGCTGAATGTAGCTACTGAATGAAACAGCATGTGGTTTTATTTCCTTGGAAACAAAAAGGTAAAACGTATTAGCATAAGACCCTAGTGAAAACTTGTTTTCAGCCCATGTTTGCTGCTGGCTAATGGCCTGCTTGCTGTTGGTTAATACAGAGCAGCTGTTAAGTAGCTGTACTTTAATGGTAGTGATGTTGTCCTGTGTCCAAGCCCTAGGTATGTACCTTACCTTTGAAAAGACAAAAAGTATTATCTGGCTGCTTCTGATGACGTTATTGTATTTAAAAGAACAGAGGCTTGTCAGAAGAGGTGAGCATGTGCATGTTGTTACCCTGAGTCCAATGCAAGATAATGTGGTAAATCTTAACCACAAAAGTGGTTTAAGATAATTCATTTTACATTGCACCACCAGTTTCCATGGTTCAGCTGAGAAGTGGTAATTCTTTATAACTTGCTAACTTGTTTTCATCCAAGGCAGGTAAGTGTTGAAACACTTGAGTGGAGCAGTGCCAAAAAAAAAAAAAAAAACCAAACAGAAACCACACACACACTTCTTGTAATGGTGGTTAACAGTCTGCTTTCTGCAAAAACTGTTGGTGCTGCAGCTTGCACTAAAAAAGAAGACTGCAGTTGTCTCACAGGCATTATGTTTTCATGTTTTACTTAGATATTGCTGAGCAAAAATGAAGAATCATTCTTGTTTAATTTGCTTATGCATTAATATATTTGGATTTCATCCATTTGCCCTGTAGAATGGCACTCTCAAACTCAGATGTAACACAGTCTGATACAAATTCTTAAAAATTCCTACCAGGAGACTTTGGCTTCATTTTTACTAGCAATCAAGTACTTTCTGAATGGAAACATGCCCAAAATCTCGGTGTAGAAAATTGCTATGTAGAAACTCCTTGATTTAAACATCTGATCATCAAAACGGTATCCTCAGCTAGGAGGTTAGTATGGCAAGGTTAATGTATTAAATCTGCATTTGCTCGTTATATCCAGAAACTTTAGAAATATTGGCTAACATGACCAACAGTCCTTGGTAGGGTTGTTTTGTTTTTTGTTCTGAGAAAAAGTATGAAAACATGAACTAAAAACTAATGTGGATGATAAGCAATAAGTATATAACTGTAATTGTGGAACTAAGTGCGTTTTGCAGTGTGTCAAAAGTTATGGGGAATTATGTAGCGAGAAAGAGGAGCGGTTGATCTGTGGTCCAGGGTGGCAGGTATGTCCTGTGTTGGTTTTAAAATCTGCTTGCCAGCTAGAATTCAGGCAGAGCAGCAAAGATCCAGCTCCCTGAGGTTTTTTATTTTATTTCCTGCCCCCCTCCAGTTTGCCTGTAGTCGCACCAAGGAACGAAGCACAAAATGGGCTCTGAGAGAACCTGTGATTTACAACTTCACAGTGTCCAAAAACATAAACAAAAAAGAAGTGCGACTGCCTGACCCACTGCTTAGCACTCATGTTTGTTTCCCTGAATCCCCTTCCTCTTTCCCCGGGTCCCCTTGCCCCCGGGGGTGCACCCACACCCCTGGGGCCGCCAGTGGGGCCCAATCTGGGCCACGCCAGCTGGCACTGCCTGGGGTGCATCCAGCTCTGGCATTAGCTTGAGTGCAGAGTTATGCTGAGATTAACCAGGCTGGCACAAACAGAATTATCAGAAGCAGTCAACATGGATTCACTAAGGGGAGATCATGCTTCACCAACCTGATAGCCTTCTGTGATGGCATGACTGGCTGCTTAGATGAAGGGAGAGCAGTGGATGTTGTTTACCTCAACTTCAGTAAGACTTTTGACACCGTCTGCCATAACATCCTCATAGGTAAGCTTAGGAAGCGTGGGTTAGAAGAGTGGACAGTGAGGTGAAGAACTGGCTGAAGGGCAGAGCTCAGAGGGTCGTGATCAACAGCGCAGAGTCTGGTTGGAGGCCTGTAACTAGTGGTGTTCCCCAGGGGTCTGTGTTGGGTCCAGTCCTGTTCAACATATTAATCAATGACCTGGCCAAAGGGACAGAGTGTACCCTCAGCAAGTTTGCTGATGATACAAAACTGCGAGGAGTGGCTGATACTGGGAGGAGTGTGCTGCCATTCAGCAAGACCTGGACAGGCTGGAGAGCTGGGCTGAGGGGAACCTAATGAAATTCAAAAAAAGCAAGTGTAAGGTCCTACAGCTGGGGAGGAACAACCCCACACACCAGTACAGTTTGGGGGTTCACCTGCTGGGAAGCAGCTCCCTTGAGAAGGACCTGGGAGTACTGGTGGACAGCAGGTTGATCATGAGCCGGCACTGTGCCGTTGTGGCCAAGAAGGCCAACAGTATCCTGGGGTGTATTAAAAGGAGTGTGGCCAGCAGATCGAGGGAGGTTATCCTCCCCCTCTACTCTGCCCTAGTGAGGCCACATCTGGAGTGCTGTGTTCAGTTCTGGGCCCCGCAGTTCAAGAAGGACAGGGAACTACTGGAGAGAGTCCAGTGGAGAGCTATGAGGATGATCAGGGGACTGGAGCACCTCTCTTATGAGGAAAGGCTGAGAGACCTGGGCGTGTTTAGCCTGGAGAGGAGAAGACTGAGAGGGGATCTTATCAATACTTATAAATATCTAAAGGGTGGGTGTCAAGAGGATGGGGCCAGACTCTTTTCAGTGGTGCCCAACGACAGGACAAAGGGCAATGGGCACAAATTGGAACAGAGGAAGTTCCACCTGAATATAAGGAAAAACTTTACTGTGAGGGTGACAGAGCAGTGGAACAGGCTGCCCAGTGAGGGTATGTAGTCTTCTTCCCCGGAGATATTCAAAATCTGCCTGGACACAGTCCTGTGCACCCTGGTCTAGGTGTACCTGCTCAAGCAGGGGGGTTGGACAAGATGATCTACTGAGATCCCTTCCAACCCCTACCATTCTGTGATTCTGTGATTCTGTTTAATTGAAAGCACCACTTGCTAGTGGGTAGATTGCACCCAGTGATTGATTTCTGAGCAAAGAGGCCAAAGGATTCTTTTTTTTCTACCAAGCAATGATGCCTTCAAAGGACTCTCTGTTCTTTGGCATGGAAAGTTTAGTAACTTCCCAGCCATACTATGTGCATTCTCCTCTTTCATATATTTGTGTCTTGCATTTTGTGTTAGCAGTTATGATCCAGTGTGACTGGAGCAGCAGATAATAATGAAGTTTTCATGTGCAGCTTTCATCTCTGTAACAGAAGGAGTTGATGCTTTGAGAAGTTTCTCTATATTCATCAATATCTTTCCCATTCAAGTTTAATTTTCCCCATGTTTTTAGAAGCAGCATTTACAGTGTTTGAAACAGCTATGCTGGGAATGACAACTTTTTTCAACATCAGTTTTATTAGAATATGTGTGATTAGATATTTCTGCTTTTCAGCTCTTGAGTGCTCATTTCAAATGCATGTATTTTGATGTAATTTGGTTTTGCAAAATGATACTCTTTAAGAAAACTTGGACATCCTGCCACGATCTTTATTCTTCTGCTTCCAGACCGTACTGTATTTAACTTTCAGAATATTGAAGACAACACAGTCTGACTTTTTGCTATTTTCATTTTATGCTTTGCGATGTTAAATATAAATGCCATACAGCTAACTGAATGATACAGCTGCTTTCCACAATGATATCCTACAGTATTCATCTTCTATGGAAGATAATCTATTCCCTCATCGTATAAAACAACTTGAAAATGATAATTCTTTAAATGGAGAAAGCGAGGCCTATCTCTTGTAAGTGTTCTTGAAGAATATTGTCAATTAAAAAAAGCAAAGGCATTTTTTTGGGTGGTTTTCTTTAAAGAAGGAAGAACAAAGATATTGCAGGCTTGAAAAGGTTCTTGTGCTTAAAAAAAAAAAAAGGGAATATGATGTTAAGACATGCATGAATTGGTTGATGAGAAGACTGAAAGAGGTCTCCATGTTAGAATATATGTCTAGAGCTTGGGTTTGTCTGATTAAATCTTTGGCTTTTTAACCCTGACAGTTATGCCATGTAGTTAAAAAAAAAAAATCTAACCATGTTTCTTATGCCCTACTTGTTTTAATTTCTGCTTATACATAAACTAAAAATATTTTCCCCTTAGAAGTACTTTTTAGCTTCTTTGGCATGTAAGATGCAGTAGGTAATTTGAATTAACTTAAAATCTATATATTTTCAATTAAGGTATTAATGTGGGTTAATAGGATACTGCTTTAAGCCAAGGTACTTGATAGTTGATTAAGGCAGTTCAGAACGCATTCAAGTAAGTCTTTTGTAAAGTTAATGTTTAATTAGGTAGCCTATTTATTTTGTTTGCAGTTTGTACTAAGAAACTATAAACCAGTCCTTTCACAGTGAAAGCTGTAAGGAGTCACAGGCTAAAACAGGCTTTATATTAGAAAGCTCATAAGCAGCAGCAAGGCAAAGACTTCAGCAAGCAGCTGAATGAAGATTGTTCTGCAAAAAGTAATTCTTAGGAGGCTAAGCATTGTACTAACTGCCTAGACAGTATATAAAGCGATGGACATACCCATTCCTCAGATACACTCCTCTGGGCAAAGGTAGACTATAACCCATAAATACTTTTTTTGGGAAGGAAACAAGTTCCTGTTGAGTTAAAGATGACTTTCTTGTTTTTTAAAGGCAGTTGGGAATTAATTTTTTTATGTGAACTTAAGCTGGGCTCCCATTCCCTGGAGAAGATATCTCTTCCTTCTTACATTTCATCCTACTTCCCCCCCACCTCTGCCCCTAACCACAGGGCTCTTAACCACAACTTAAATGAGAGGGTGTGACAGTACTGTTTAATTAAATTATGGTATTGACATGAAAACAATTGTGACTTCATTCATGGTGCTCCTTACAGAGACAAACACTGGACTAAGACATTACAGCCCCTATTGCAAAGAAATCAAGGTAAAGTTACTTGTTCAAAAGAGTAGGAAAATAATTGTTCACACATCTGTCAAAAACAATAACTTCTATATAAAATTCTCATCCAAAACAAAGAATCTGAAGAAATACTAATGTGTTTAAATATAATATTAATAATGCTGTCATTACATAATTGAATTTTAGGTGGTGGACAAATTACTCTCTTTATTTTTGTTGAAATAAGGTATCACTGGCCTCTGTTCTTCAGTTCCATGTTTATAACTGGATTCTGTCTTCAGAAGTGCATGAATTTCTTAGGTCATAGGGGAGTTTGCTGCAATCACCTGTCTGTGCAGCCATGGCCACCTGACTGTGCACGGAAGCAGCTGAGGCGTGTACCAGCATTCCTTTCGCTGACTGTCCTGTGGGTTCAGTAAGGAAGCAGAAGGGTTAGACGTAACTGCCTCACTGATTTGCTGCTTGTGTATGTCACCACTTTCTGGTTTTTGGTTGGGTTTTTTTTTTTGGCATTGGTGGAGTTCAAATCACGTGTTATGTACAAACACAACTTCCAAGGAAATAAAATGCTGTTGCATATTTTGCATTAGGCAGAACTGCAGAATTCAGCTTACTGGTAATGTGTTTGTACATGCAATTATTTATTTTATGGCCCTAATGGGTATTGTTGCAAAACCCAAATGTGCATATCTTATAATTTCCATGTGTAACTGACTCCCATGACGAAGGGCTCATGACTTCTTGGCCAATTACTTTTTGTAATTGGAGAAGAATTTTCCCATTCACCACAAATGAATCAGGTTTTAGTGTTGGAGATTTAAGTCCCACTTACTGCTGAAATCTGCATGCAAGATCTTTCACATTAATGCTGTTTTTGAAGATGACACCTAAAGCTGTAACAATTATACTATTGATGGACCTGAATTAATCAGACAACCTTATTAACTTATTCTTTTTAATTATACATGGAGGATTTTCTCGGTAGTTTGGCCTGTTACTTGGGATCATTAATATTACTTTTTTATGATCAAAGTGTACTATTGAATCCCATGGCCTGCTCAGAGCTTGCTCAAGCATATCAGTTCTCAGAACGTTGTTCATTTTATCAGGTTTCTGGGTTTTTTTCTGAATTCAACACTGCTTTGCATTAGAATAGGAGCTGAAGAGGTAGTATGTTAGCTTTTCCACTTCACATCTTAAGCAGTATGTATTTTTGCATTACTTTCCCTGGGCTAGGACACACCCTTGTTTTCCAATAAAAAGAGTTAGTGCTGGGACAGGTGAGATTTTTAGACCCTCAGGTACAGTCTTGTCAGTGCTGATTTTAATACATGGGTCACACAACAAGGGAAAAATTTATTTTTTTTTTTTAATTAAAAAAACCCCAAAACCTTTAAGGTTATTTTAATTGTAAACCCATGGTTTGTTTTCTTTTAGGAGGCAATATACTTTACTTTCTTCTTTCAGTTTAGTACCTTTTGAAATTGCCTCACGTCGGTCTCTCTGCTTTCCTTCTTACAATTATCACGCAGTTTTAAAAGATTTTTATTGGACAATACCCCAGCAGGAATTTGAACCACGTTCTGTTGCTTTGGAAACAAGAACTAATATATGAGAAGTTTGCATGGCTTCATGTGAAATGTCTGTAGACTAAGGTTTTCTGCCCATACACAGCTTAATTTCAGGGAGTTGTAGGTTCTCAGGAAAACTTGTTGCTTTTCCTCTTAGCTTGGGGGGCCGGGAATTGGGTATTCTGATTCAGTAAAGCTTGTCATGCTGCTGTGTTAGTCTGTTGTGACAGAGAGCGGGGCTTATTATGTGTGGTTGGAGCAGGCAGAGTTTGTGCAGCAACAGCTCTCCCAGCCAATCGGCACAGATGTTAGATAAAGTGGAAGCATTTGTAGCACTTCCTCTGCTCTTTTTTCTTTTTTTTTTAAATATGGTCTTTCCTCATCCCCCTCCTCCACTGCAGGCTTTCAGAGATGTCCTGAAGCTTTCATTCTGGTTTGTGCAAGAGACCTCGGTTAAACCAAGCCTTTTCTGTTTAATCGTTTAGTTCTGTTTAATCTGCCAGAAAAAGGTTCTGTATTTTGTTTTCCTCTGCTTTTCTGTAAACTACTTCGCGGTGCCAGCTCTATGGTGTCGCTAAGTAAAATGTCTGAATTTCTGTGTACTCATTTTTCAAAAGGACTTGGGAGACAGTGAACAAATTTTATTAGGACTTACTGCAGTTTTCCAACATCCATTTTGATTAACAAGGCTACAGGAAAGGGAGCACTGGAAACCTACAGCGTCCAGCACAGCGTAACTCATACCACATTGTGGACTGCTGAATCATAAGCAGTTACCACTGGTATTAGTGAGTTTCCACCACTGAGATGGAGGGGGTTGGACAGCTAATGCAGATGATACTGGCAAGTAGCCTTGCACTGTAAGGAAAGGGGAGAGGTTAAGAATTAATGCAAGTTAGAAAAGCTAGAACTGAGGAACTGAACTCTGGTCCCACCTTCCAGGTATTTAAGACAGCTGGATACACTGGATAATAGAAATACAGAAAAAAAGGATCTCTGAATCTCCTGTTACTACTCTGTGCTTTGGAACAGAGGAAAAGCAGACTTTTACTTAAATTAAATTCTCATTTGCTTGGCAAATTGGTAGTTGTTCACCCCTCCTTCCATCTTCAGCCCAGTTATCAGATTTGTTTGACAATCTGGTAGCAAACACTGTCTATGCTTTGGTTGCAGGGAAGATTCACATGGTATCTCCCTAAAAGACAGGCTCTTAAACACAGAGGCCCTTTGTGCTGCTGAGTAACTTGATCTGCTGTTTCTGACAAGTCTCTGAATTTAGCTTTATAGTATTTCATAACCCATAGTCTTGTTTGCATTTATTTTTAAAATGCTGTCTTACCCAAAGACAAAAAATGATACCCTGTTGCTCATCTGTGAGACTTGGAGGTGGCTGAGGACACTGATTTGTCATCACACAACAGAACATAGTATGTTTGGGAAACGAGCAGTCTTCTCTCCAAAGAATAAGCTCACTGAAAGATTAGTTGTGGTGTTTCCAGTGCTCATCTGAAGAAAGGTAGAACCTTTACTTTGTTGAATGGTCAGTATTAAATTTGTCTTTTGGTAAATTTTTTTGCTTAAGAATGTGGAGTATCATCAAAGTTAGTCCTTTGCTCTTTTGATTTTGTAAAAATAACGGTGCAAATGTTGAACTTATCTTTAATTTTAATGAATAGAATATTTGTGGGTTTTTTTTTACCTGAATGTCCATGCACGTTGCTTTAGTAAGGCTACAGTTTTATCTATTTTGTTGCAGTTCTCATAAGGCATGTTAGGAAATGGGCTATATGCTGAGCACTCACTGAATGACACTTGTAAAGAATGCTCTGCATTTTCCTCCTGTGGAAAGGCACAGTATAGTCCATTTTAAAAGAAAGCATTGAGTGGGGAGATGTAACCACATGTGATACATGGATGCTGCAGAGTGTACAAGGCCACAGAACATGGCTAGAAAGGAAGCTGTTACAGATGCGGGTGCTATAAACCAGTCAGCAGTCTATTAATAAAAAGTGACATTGGTATGAAATAGTTACCACTTTTGGATGCCACATAATGACAACTGTACATGTGGGAGTTACACAAATTTGCTGTGGTACATTTTCAATAACATACAGTGTAACTAGCCTCTAAAACTAGCTTTTTAGCCTATCAGCAATATGGAATGCTGTAATATTTCAGTAGCGTTTAATTATAGTTTTTCTTTTTGGAAGATGATGTAGGTTCTTGGGTCTGCTCTTCTAACTGGTGTATATTTTGTCGACTTCCATATGTATTACTAAGACATGTACATGATTGAAGATGAGACATTTTGCTTTTTAGGAAGGAGGTAGCTGGATGNNNNGAAAAGATCATTGACCAATTGTCATCCCTTCTATCTATTTGTTCTTGGCAAGAGAAGAACTTCTGTCAAGAAACTCAAAACTTTAGTGTAATGGGGGGGAAGGGGGTGGGAGAATGACATTGACTCCGTTGCTTTCATTATTGAAAGCAAATAACTATTCTGCAAACAGCCAGAACAAAATTCTGAAAATTAAGGTGTCATTTTGTAGATAGACCATAGTCCATGAAATGTGCTCTCCCTGTCTACTTTCTACTTTCAACTCTTGTGACGAGATATTGTGAGGATATTCCATTGTACCCCCAGAAAAATATGCTATACAGTTTAGACCTGCTTGTTGTTTTGATTATTCCTGTCCATTGCTAATGATCTACCAAGCTCTGCAAGCTAGAGGAGTAAGTCCATTGAGGCCTAGATGGTAGTTACAGAAGGAAGTAAGTAGCACATGAACCTGTGCTGATTCTTTCCAACAGGGAAGATCGGGAAGGTCAGGATATATTCTTTCCATCCTACTCTGGACTGTCAGTACAAAATAATTATAACCTAGTAACAACAGTGTCTCAGATATGTTGGAAAACTGACATTGACTGAAGTAATCTTACAGGCATCGTGGGAGTACAAATTGGTAATCTCTTAGTGGTATAAGACAATAGTAAAAGAGAGTGGAGACTGGTAAATTAAACCATTGTACAGTAGGTTTGATATAAGCTCTGGTAGGTCACGCTTTTAACCCATTTGTTCCTGTTAACCTCTTTCTTTCTTTCCATCCTTTATAGTTCAGTAGAATCTGTTTCATTTTTAATTATTTAATTTCTGTCTCTAATCTATATTTGAGTCACT
>WEKW01006864.1:3742-14523 GCA_013389905.1 Sula dactylatra
ATATACTGGGCATGACGTCACATGATATGGAATATCCCTTTGGCCAATTTGGATTGGCTCACTTGGATGTGCCCCCTCCCTCCCCTCCCGGCTTCTTGTGCACCTGGCAGAGCATGGGAAGCTGGAAAAGTCCTTGACTAGTGTAAGCACTACCTAGCAACAACTAAAAACATCAGTGCGCTATCAACATTATTTTCGTACTAAGTCCAAAACCCAGCACTATACCAGCTACAGTGAAGAAAATTTATCTCTATCCCAGCTAAAACCATGACACACATATTTATGAACAACTTTGATTTCTTCTTCCTGCCTATGATGTAATGAAAATATTCGGAAATGTGAAAGTTAAGATCATACTATAATAACTTAAATAATGTTTTCACATATTGAAAATATTTTATTTTCAATAAGAAACACTTCCAAAGTGAAATGAATCTTGCCTAATGGATCAATTTCTGACAAAAGCAGCAGCAGGACTGAGTGAAAACTGAAAACCAACCAAGTCTCTTGCCTTCATGAACCTTTAGATTGGGACAAATGAACAGTACTTCACAATTAATAAGTTCCTATCAAGTTTTTAGTCTTGACTAAAAATCTATTAGCAAATTTATGAAAGGTCTGAATCCTATTTCAGTTAGAATTACAGAAGATACATTAATGTAGTTTAAATGGATTTTAGTTCATTACTCTGTACATCTACATAGCACAGCAGCACCATTGTATACAAGCTGCCAGCAAAAGCAATAAACTAACTTTCTACAGATAGACATACAGCAAAGGTCCTTATAGATCGCAGGCCATTTATCCCTAAGAATCTCAAAAGGGTTACATTTTGATTCTTACCTTTCAAAATTAAACAAATAGTTTGAAGTATTTTATTACCTAGTTTCTAGAAAGAAATTGTCTAGAAATAGACTATTTCATGTTTATCAAATGAATCTGATCATTACTTGCTTTTTTTAATGCTATGGCCAATAAACATTCTGTCACACCAATTAGTGTATCATTTGAGCAGATGCATTGAGTACAGGATATACCCTACAATTACAGATAGAGAAAAGAGTCAGCATTCTGCTAATCATCAGTCTAATGTAATTATCAACACACTGATACTCACAATGTGCACTTTTTTTTTTTACATTTATCTGACAAAAACCCCTGAACATAAGAGGTACTATAACCTCCCCAAACAAGTAAGTTTGATGATGCAACCCAAGCAATCTAGGGAGGCAAAAATACTTTCATCAGTAAGTGATAAAAATATTTTAATGAGTAAGTGATGCAAAAACATGCATTTAATATATATTCGATGCACTAAAAATATCACTCATGGCAAAATTCCTTGTTTGCAATATGAAAATTATGCCTTGTCAATGGTTTTGTGCTGGTTTTAAAGATATTCAGCATATTTCTATTATACGTTAACAACTAATTGCTGCTGAAAGATCTTTTCATGTTCTGGCAAAAATAGACAAAATTTAGTCTCTTACTATCTGAGAACATGACATATTGAAGAATATTGCCAAAAATATTTAATAATAGGTTTTAAAGGCAAACATAATGCACAACACACAGGTTCATTCCACTGGTATATTTCATGAGCCCCATCATCATTTCCCCTGTTAATTAATGAAAAATGTATCCATTAAAAACCATCCCCAGATGAACACTCTTTCAGAAAAAGATAACACCACAAAAGCTTTAGCACCGTTGGTTAGGATCAACGGGATTCCACGAGAAGCTCCTCTTTTCAAATAGCAAAGTTTACATCTATCTGAAGCAGAAAGGGGAAAAAAGGGCATCCCAAAATCTGAAATACTTAAATGAAATTTTTCCTAGAGAAATGCTATGAAAAAACTTGCTATGAAACAAGGTTTACATTTGTTCAGCCTTCCTTCAATTGCAGAATATACTGAGTTTATGGTAGTTGCTCTAAAAACCTTAAGAGACTGAGGCAGGCAGTGCGATGACAAATGAGAAGACAGAGTTGGCTACATATCTTTCACAAGTTTAAAAATCTTGGGCAGGTATCAAAAGAAGAAAATAGCTGCCAGCAGTTAAAAGTATTACTTCCCTTTACATCCTGTTCGCTGAGGTTACTACTCACAACACTGGCATGTCAGCAGAAAGGAATTTGTGTTGGTGCACAAGCTGCCTCAATGCAAAATTAGACCACGGTTCCTTACAAACTGATACTCCTTAGAACTAATCATTTAAATTTTTTTTAGAACTACTCATTTAACTTTCATTAAAAAACTTTCATTAACTAGGTCTTCAGAATAGTGATATGCAAATTCTTGTTAACTTATTTTCCCTCTCAAAGGTGGCTGAAAGGCAACTAGAATGGCATAAGGGCTCTGCATAGAGACAGGTGATGAGCCAGCTGAGAGCTTATGGGTTAGGGTTAGTGGGCAGGCCAACACCAGCAATATTGTGGTAGGCGCCTGCTACGGACGTCCTGATCAGGAAGAGGCAGTAGATGAGTAGATAAACTGGAGGAAGCCTCACATTCACAGGTCCTAGTCCTCATGGGGGACATTAACCACCCTGACATCTGCTGGAAGGACACCACAGCAAGGCACAAGCAACCTAGGAGGTTTCTGGAGTGCTTCGATGACAACTTGCTGACACAGGTGATCAAGGAACCAACAAAGAGAGTCTCTCGTCTGGACCTGATACTTAACAAACAAGGAAAAATTGGTGAGGAATTGAATGTCGGTGACAGCATTGGCTGCAATGACTATGAGATGAGTGGAGTTCAGGACCATGAGAGGAGGGAAAAGACAAATAGCAGGATCATAGCCCTGGACTTCCGGAGAGCAGGCTTTGGCCTGTTAAGGAATCTACTCAGAATGGGATACAGCCCCAGTGAGAAGAGGGGTCCAGGAGAGCTGGTTGATTTCCAGGGATCACCTTCTCCAAGCTCGAGGACAGTACATGCCAACAAAGAGGAAATCAAGTAGATGTTGCAGGAGGCCTGCATGGATGAAGAAAGAACTCCTGATAAAGCTCAAATATTAAAAGGAAGCATACAGGAGGTGAAGGCAGGGGCAAGTCTGAGCATGCAGGGATGGGATTAGGAAAGCAAAGCCCATCTGCAGTTGAAGCTGGTGAGGGATATGTACGGCAACAGGAAAAGCTTCTACAGGTACATCAGCAGCAAAAGGAATACTAGGGAAAATGTGGGTCTGCTGCTGAATGGGTTAGGAGACCCGGTGACAAAGGACAGGGAAAACACCAAACTACTCAAAGTACACGCTGGTGGCTACAATCTAGAAAGCAGCTGGGCAGAAAAGTACCTGGGCATCCTGGTGGACAACAAGCTCAACATGAGCCAGCAGTGCGTCCTTGCAGCCTAGAAGGCCAAGAGCATGCTAGGCAGCATTAGGAAGAACACTGCCAGTTTGTCAAGGGGAGTGATCCTTTCCCTCTACTCAGCCCTAGAGAAAGCACATCTGGAGTGCTGTGTCATGTTCTGGGCTCCCCAAAACAAAAAAAAACCCACGGCCATTCTTGAACGAGTGCAGTAAAATCCTACCACTGGGAGTATGTTGGCAACTGGCCTAATGCAACTAATTTGGGGAAAAAGGAAAAATAACCAGATTCTTCTCAGTAGTGTCCAGTGACATGACAAAGCAATGGGCACATATTAAAATCCATGGAATTTCATTTGAACACAACAAACCACTTTTTTTACTGTGAGAGGGTGGTCAGACACTGGACCAAGTTGCCCAGAGAAGGTGTGCAGTCTCCTTCTGTGGAGATATCCGGAACCTGACTGGACACTCTCCTCGGCAACCTGCTATCTGACCTTGCTTGAGCAGAGGGTCTGAACTAGATGATCTCCAGAGATCCCTTCCAAGCTCAATGATTAGGTGGTTCTGTGATGTGAACCTAAGAGAGCTTGGTTCATTTGCTTTCCAGGAGGTTGTGCTGTGTCCTGGACTACTTGACTATGAGGAGGAAGGTGGGAGAAAACATGTATCTCAAACTCTTTGCTTTTTATTAAAATGTTGAAAGAACTTTGTTTCCATATGACATTGAACAGGAATATTTCTAAAGTTGAATCGTTTGGCAAGGTAGAAAAATAATTTCCTACTCAATACTGATGACGTTTTTCTTGGAAGAAAGTGCACTTGTGCAATGTTACGTGAAATGTCAGTATGACATTTTCTGTAGAAAATAAACTGCAAATGATTTTCCAGTCTGTCTTCCTACACCAGCATTGTTCAACATGTTCCCCAAATACAACTGTAGGCATTCTATTTCCCTATTGACCTGAGGATAAGACACAGAAGAACTTCCTGGCTTTGCAGTTTTTCTCCTTTAGAAAGTCTTCTGAACCTATAGGTACAAACAAAGATTCTTTGCCAGGGACTGTTCTCCAATATCTTTAACCAGAGACTTTATAGATACCTGTTTGCAAGGTAATGTGCTGAAAAATAAAAGCTACTTCTTCATTTGCCAAAACCCCCCTTTTTTTTAAACTGCTTAAAGCTAATAATGCCACTAAATTAGTCTTAAGATATTTCAAAATATTCTATGCTTTGCTTAGCAGTATTGACAAGTACTGACAAATGCACATGGGAAATATAAAATAATTATACATAAAATACATGCAATAAGGGCTTTTTAGTGATCTCTTTCAGCTAATAGAGATCTTGGACATTACTGTGGATATTTCTCTGTAAAAATCAACTCAATAATTAGCAGTGGTCAAAAAGTCAAATAGAATATTACGGATTATCCAGAAGGGCATAGAGAACAAGTTAATTACCAGGCATCTGTTTCAAGGAAAAAGAGAGCATTTTTGACAGAAAATATAACTAAATTGTAAAACTAAAAATTACAAAATGTAAAAGGAAATTATGTAGATAGTTTCAAATAAAGGTGGATAAATTAATGGAATTAACCATGAATTTCTACTGATGCCTATTAAATGCAGCAGTCCAAATGAAACCCCTACCTAAGGAAATCTTGAAGTTGCTGACTGGAAGAAAGTAGAAGCTATCAAAGTGAAGGGTGGATTGCTTTTACTCTTGACCTTTTTCTAACACAGTCTCCCTAAGCATCTCCTTCAAACTGTCATCAGAGAAGATACTGGGCTAGGTGTAGTATTAATATGAATCTGTATGGCCATATGTCCCTGGGTCAAAAAAGATAAAGAAACTGTTGAGATGTCAAATTTATTTGTTTTACTGTAGAACTTCAACTGGATATATAATGGCACTCTCAAATATTTATTTATTCTGAATAGAGATTTTCTGGTGTGGATTGCTTCCTATTGGTGGGCAAACAGAACACCCTGATAAAACCGAAGCCATCGCTAGTAAACAAGTAATATCTCAAAGCCTTGTTCATGCAGTAGTTCAGTCTTAGTGAACTAAAAGGATATGAGTTCTGTACCTTGGGATGCAATTTCAAAGGACATTATGAAGAATTCAGAGAAGCTTCCTTGATGTACTTCTTGTTAGTGTGAAAGGCAGAAACATCTTTCTCTTGTAATTTTTCTTAATAAAATGAACTACATAACATATACTTAAAGGTACAGTCATGTCTCCAAAATTGTGTGTAGTCAAGTTTAGCATTGTCCTGATTCTGAACTTACTTAGAAACAATTTGAAATGCAAGTGATATGTCTCAGCAAGTAGGATGAAGTGTTTTTCCTGTTTGGACAATAGATAGATTGCTTCAAGGCAGCTCTGATCCCTGATAATAAAAATATTATAATAAAATGATACCTTGGAAAACAGCAGTTGAAAAATTCAGTTTTGATCTATAGAAGCTTGAGTTTCTTTACTTATAGTTTAGCATCTTTCAGGAATACTTGTTAAAGTACATTATGGAATAATGTCTAGTTGCATTATTATAGAAGATTATTTTCTTTTGTTTTGTGTTATTTTATTTAGTTCAACTACCTCTGATAGGGTTTTCTCTAAGAAAATTAAAAATTTCAAGGAAGCTAACTCTAGATATTATCTGCTTACCTAAACTTTTTTGTTTCTTGTATTTTACAGTCTGCTAAAATTTATAAAATTTTAAGATTTTACAGAAGTAAATTTTATTTTGCAAGTTCCTAGAGCAGCACAATAACAAGAGTAGATGTAGCTGAGCTGGATTATGTCTAGACCAGTATCTATTGTTTCTTCCTATTGGTACAACTGGAGGTCTCTAGTCAAAGTGGTAATTCATTCTGTTATACAATTTTTCAGTATTGCTCTTTTCTATAACTTTTCTTTTAAATGATAGGAGATTTTATTTCATTTCACTCCTATCCCTCTAAAATTTATTTTTCCTACAAGTTAGGAAGCTTATTATATTATTCAGCTCCATGCACAAAGAGAGGCTAAAAAACCCAGGTTAATCCAGAAACCAGCCTATGAACAACCTGCAGTGTCACAACACTAAAAAAGAGCATTTTGGAAGTGTGATACTGCTTTCTACAGACTTTTGACAAGTAGTGGGTTATATGTCATATGTGTACAAAGACAAGTAGCAGAATTACTTTCTTCAACTCAACAAAGTTTTGCTCAGGTAAATCACAAAACAGATTCTGGTAAAACTCACTTCCAGAAAAGAATCTATAGCTTTTCCACATGAAATGTTCCTTTTGGATGTAATAGATAACCACAGAACTAATTTCATTTATCCTTTTTTTTTGCTGGAGTGAAGATTTATTTTATTTATCAATTTTTTTTCTTCAGCCAGACTCCCACAGAACATGCTGATTTCTTGTCCTGGTGATGGGAATCTTTGCAAAGATTATTAGTTGCTGCAACAGAAAAGTTGGGTGAACAGAAAGAGCATCTTTGAGGAAATTTTGAGGAGAGAGTCTTTCAGATGCGCGAATGTCCTGAAAAAACTCAGTCATACAATTTTAGCATGGTAGCAAGGGTGGAAGTAACTAACAAAGGTAATTAATGTCTGTAGTAAAAAAAAAAAGACAAAACTTACTTTGCTGACATTGAGGATAATGTGTTTTACTTTGCATTTGTGAGAACCTAAGAGTATGTATGTAATCATTTGCTCTGTTTGATGAGCAGTAACTTGTTGAATCATATTAACAATGTTACAGTGTGCCTACCTTCCCTTCTTTCTTAATTGCCACCTTATATGCCTTTTTTATGTTTATGTCTTTATTGTAAAAACAAAAAAGCAAAGAAGTAATAACCCACATAAAGTCCCTAATGGAAATGATGCATTGGTAATTTTTCCTCTGTGTCTATCTTCATTATCTACAGAAAAGTAAAATAGTAGAAACTTTTCACCAGCTTGTTGTAAAATACTTCTTCAGCAGGGTCTGTGATGATCTGCAGGATGCACAGCTAAGGAACGAATTGGTTGAACATGCTCATTCATTTCCATTGCTAATTACATTTCTGCAGAAGACTGTTTAGCATTCTAGAAGTTTACTTCTAGTTTGTGCAAAAGTGCTCACAAATATATACTGTAAATGTTACCATTAAAAGTTCAGTATTTCTATTACATACAGGAGCATCTGAGATGAAATATGAGGTATGTGTGACTTGCATGGAGAAATTTGTAGGGTCTAGTGTTAACTTTTAGTAATGATTGGTTGACTATTTTGTATTTATTAGTCTTGAACTGGAAATATCCTTTTCTATATTTCTGTTTAGGTAATAGGTCTGTATTGTTGGTCAATGGGTCTACCAGTTCTTCAATTTTCTAAGAAATCTTCATTTGTTTATCTTTTTTTGTTCAAAATCAAAGATATGTAGAGTTAAAGGAAAAGGAACCATGTCAGCTCTTTGAAACAAATCAACTTGGCAGACTTTTTAAATAAGATAGCAATGTAACAGATGGATGGTTGGAAGACTATCATCCAGAAATATTGATATTAAAAATTATTTAAGTGTCCAAAACTTTTTTCTAAAAGAGGTTTTGTAAGAAAGGCAAAAAACCTTATCTTCTCCAAGGTGGAAAGGAAGACTCAATCCTATAGTTTACCAGACTTGGTAAACAAACTCCTTGGAGGTGTACTAAATATGTCTTTAAACGCTGGGAGAACAGTGTGTAAGAACGTTGTAAATACCTTTTTACAGTTATGTATCTGTGAAGGCAAAGAATCTGGAGTGGAAGACACTCTTAGGTCCTGGAGCCTGAGGTTTACTAGAGAATTATCAGATTTTTCTCTGGTATTAATCTTGTTCAATGACTAATATCCGATACCTTCTCAGTGTTCAACTGAAATGGATTTCATTTTGCAAACTTGGGAATATCTAAGCCTGAAAAATGTCAAAACATATACTAGAAATATAGAGAGGCCAAATCTGGATTTTAGTGTGTGCTTAAGTGTTCATATGATTTTTGGAGTTGAAAAGTAGGAGGTAAAGACTTCTGGGAAAAGCTCTATACTCAGAGCTGTACCTGGACGAGCATTAAAAAAAGATGAATTTCCCTTTTGGGAAACAAATTACATAGAAGGACCTTTGTCCACTGTTTTGCTATGGCCATGTCATACATACAGTCAAGCTCCACTATCAGGGTTCTCCAACATTTTGTAATGTGCTTGGAATGCCTGTGGTGAGTTAACCTTGGCTGGATGCCAGGTGCCCACCAAAGCCACTCTGTCACTCCCCCTCCTCAGCTGGACAGGGGAGAGAAAATACAATGAAAGGCTTGTGGGTCGAGATAAGGACAGGGAGATCACTCACCAGTTACTGTCATGGGCAAAACAGGCTCGATGAGAGGAAATTAATATATTACTAATCAAATCAGAGTAGGATAATGAGAAATAAAACCAAGTCTTAAAACACCGTCCCCCCACCCCTCCCTTCTTTCCAGGCTCAACTTCACTCCCGATCTCTTTACCTCCTCCCCCGAGCGGCACAGGGGGACAGGGAATGGGGGTTGCGGTCAGTTCATCACACGCTGTCTCTGCCGCTCCTTCCTCCTCACACTCTTCCCCTGCTCCAGCGTGGGGTCCCTCCCACAGGAGACAGTCCTCCATGAACTTCTCCAGCGTGGGTCCTTCCCACGGGCTACAGTTCTTCATGAACTGCTCCAGCACGGCTCCTTTTCACAGGGTGCAGTCCTTCAGGAACAGACTGCTCCAGTGTGGGTCCCCCACAGGGTCACAAGTCCTGCTGGGAGCCTGCTCCAGCGCGGGCTCCTCTCTCCACAGGGTCACAGCCTCCTTCGGGTGCATCCACCTGCTCTGGCATGGGGTCCTCCACAGGCTGCAGATGGATATCTGCTCCACCATGGACCTCCATGGGCTGCAGGGGGACAGCCTGCTTCACCATTGTCTTCACCACGGGCTGCAGGGAAATCTCTGCTCTGGCACCTGGACCACCTCCTCCCCCTCCTTCTTCACTGACCTTGGTGTCTGCAAAGTTGTTTCTCTCACCTATTCTCACTCCTTTCTCCCAGCTGCTGTTGCACAGCTGTTTCTTCCCCCTTCTTAAAAGTTATCACAGAGGCGCTACCACTGTCACTGATTGGCTCAGCCTTGGCCAGCGGCGGGTCTGTCTTGGAACCGGCTGGCACTGGCTCTATCAGACATAGGGGAAGCTTCTGGCATCTTCTCATGGAAGCCACCCCTGCAGCCCCCTCGCTACCAAAACCTTGCCACACAAACCCAATACAATGTCACAGCCTTATTTCAGGACATTTATTGAAAAAAACTTGCTAATGAATAGCCTTATTTCCAGAAGTTGGACTAGGTCAATAAAAGCACGTCTATCCAGCACTTTTGGTAATCAAGTTACTTGTTGAAATGTCCAAACAGGGATTCAGGAGCTGAAAGAAAAATGTTGACATGAATTTTTTGTCAGCTTCCTCTTGTATGATCCTGTCAGAAAGGTGCATTTACTGCTAAGTAAAGCATCTGTTTTAAAGCTTTCATTTATCCTGAAAAACTTGACATCTGTGATGCCACATAACTCTCTTCCTTATGAAAAGGAACAGAAGAAGCATTTGTCCATTTTAGGAACTCTACTTTTTGCACGTGTTCATCTCAGCTTCCTTCCCATGCAGAGGGCAATCTACCTGAGTACACTTAGCAGAACTCCAGGTAACAGTAAGCAAACTGGGTTTTTTTATAACAATGGATACCAAACAGTTAGGGCTAGTATGGGTGAGCCTTTGTCTCTTGATTTTTCAGTTGCCATTAAGAGGCTAAATGCTGTACTACCATTTTTCCAACATTTGGACAAGTATGTCAGCAGCTGCCTGATACACATGTTCTTAGCTTAGTTATTGAATTCCATGGGATTTGAGATTATTTCTGAATGAGGTCCTCCTACACAACTGACAATGCATCATGAAGCTGCAGTCAGTACAGTTCTGCCTTATTGAAGCCCACAAAACCTAAATCTGCATACCTACAGTTTTTCATTATATATATATATATATATATGTGCAACAGAGAATTCAGTACTCTTGGCATAATCTCCTATATGAACTGATCTGAAATTAGAAACTGTTTATATCAACGCCATGACTTTAAATAGCTTGCTTTCTTGTTTGTTTTTTTTTTTTTTTTTTCTTTCTCACTTTTGGGCTTCTGGCATGATTTTTTTTCATTGCTGATCATCTGCCTAACTTTCAAAAAACTTGTACTGTCAGACAAATACTCTCTAGGAATAAAAAAGAAGAGCTTGTAGGAAAATTTCTGATTGAAGAAGTGCGGTGCAAGAGAACAACCCCCCTTGGAAAGAAGAGGTATTGTCTGTGTTTAATTATGTTTAATTAGTTTAATGAATCTAGAATCCTTTTTTTTTTTTTTTTTTGATCAAGCATTGTTTGATGTTTTAATA